>JACXGM010001476.1:0-32070 GCA_016801145.1 Umbra pygmaea
CCTCTTGGATGGCTGAAAAATGTCCCGAGCACTGTCACTGCCTTCCGCCTTGACTTCTCGTGCAAAAAACAAAGTTGCATGCGCGCACCTGCGTCAGACTGATTCTGGCTGGACAGGATTTACTGTGAGTTTTCAAAATCACGGTAATCAAAGACGGTTTTAATGAAAATTAAATTTTAAACGGTAATACTAACCGTACTGACATTTTATCGTGGTTTACCGTGAAACCGGTAATCGTCCCATCCCTAGGCACATGTGGATCTTAGAAAAGGTAATTCAAAAGTTAATCACATGTATGCACTCACTAAATGCAAGTTACCTAAATGACTGAAATATTAAATGCAAAAATCTTTCAAGGAGGTCGGATGCCACGCAGCTGGAGAATGGTGTCCTACTCATCTAACGGTGTGACAATAACGGAAAGGTGTGACTCACATTGATGACGCAGGCATCTTTAGCCCGGCCGTCGGAGGTGACGAGACAGCCAATGGGAAAGCCAGGATTGCAGTATTTCTGACTGTCTTCCACATCATAGCACCAGGTGACTGGCATGTTGTCAACAATCCTAAAGACGAAGACAATTTCACTCTAGAATTATACTGTGGGGGGCACAGTGACCTAGGTCATCAAACCCTTATCGAAGCAGCGTTCATCTGTCAAAACCATAGAAATGGAAAGTATAGAAAGGCCATTCCAATTCAAATCAATGTAGCAGAATGGTCAGAGCGGCCACCATTTTATGTGTACCATTCCATTGCAAAGATCTAGCGGTATACTTCCTCATTAAACCAATTTGCGTGTTGTCACCGTGACAACTAACAACAATCGCCATTTTGTTGTGTACTAATCAAATGACCACGCCAAGCAGTTCAATGGCATTTCTATCCATTCTATTTCTATGGTCGAAAGAAACGCCATAATCTGTATAGGATGCTTATAATTATGAGAAGTTAAGCAAACCAGTTTCCACACAGATCAGTACCTTTATGTCAAATGTGTTCGATGCCTACACCTGAGTGGTCAGTTGGATGTGAGTTAGCTCACCAATGGTGCTGGTAATTCAACTGCATCCCTCTCTTGAGGAATTCCAGGGCAGCCTTGTGATCGGCATTGTCCTTCACATATGATCGGGTACACAACTTCTGACATTTCTTATCTTCTTTGAATGAGAACTAAGGAATGAAGAGAAAAAAAACGGGTTATAATAGGAACAACGGGAACAACAGGACAGGCCAGATTACATGAATAGCTGGTTTTGCCTAAACTAAACAATGAAATCTAACACCTGACCAGCTAAGCCTATAGGAAAGTAATGACTTACAATAAACATTACGTACGGGTATTTGATCTCCGCATCAAAATGTTGTTTGTTACAGAGAAATTACCTTGCCATATTTTACTGTTACACTACATGTTGAATACAATCCTATGTAAATTTGTAGAAGCATATTGTGAGACACACTAAAACAAATTTAATTACAATCTCATTTGGGATAATGTCTCTAAACTGAACGCTATGGTAAATGTTCTGTTTCTTACATATCCATCATTTTGTTGATTTTTTAATCAGAATAATTTAAAAATGTATTAACTGCATCACGAAAACTTGTTAAATAAAATATTTAATATTTTATATATTATTACAGTCTTATTCTGGATAGTGCGAGTTATGGAAGGTTTTATAACATACACAAACAATTTTATAATTCCTTCATTGCCAGGGCGACTCTCCAATTTTCTCTGTAACAAAACATATTTAATTGTTTTGAATAGAACCTACCATCAAAAAATTAATGGAAATAGGTGCACAAATGGATGAGCTTCTCATTTAAAGCCTGGGGGCAAAGTCAGAAAATAAATGATACTATTGAAGTTTCTCACCTTGTATGGTGATGTCTCAATTCTTTCACCAAAGAGAACCTGTCCCAGGTTCTCAGATGGTCGGCTTTCTTTGTCATCTTTGCAAAAGTCAAAGCTGTGAATAAAATGTTAACAATAAACAAGCAATGCTCCAACATTATAAATATAATTTTGAGAAGTGCACCGGAAATAGCGTAGTACTCTCCAATACTTACACGTCATATTCATAGGGCAAAACTGATTCTACCGAATCTAAGCGGTTCACATACAGCTGGACTAGAGCCTGTATGGAAGAATGAATATTGTAAATAACAATGTTACATTACAGTGACATGCCAAATAACATGGCTCGAAATTGGGTTCCCGGCTATCTGCTAGACAGCTCACTCACTTGTTATCACCGACTCAATGTTATTGTTGCTTTAGATAATTTCCAGACTTAACTAATTCACTAATTCGCTATTTCTATATGTACATATTTGAAATGTTAGTCATTTACATTCCCCTGGAGCAATTTGGGGTAAAGTGCCTTGCACAACTCCATTTGACAAAGCTGGTCCGACTCCCTAATCGCAGAGCTATAGCCATCTGACACCACGTAGACTCTGTTAGTTTGCTATACACAATCAATTTGTGGCTCATGACCTTTCAATGTGTAACTAGTGAAGCGTCTGTTAGTGTTACAATATTAATTTACGCTTCTTCATGGTGCCACTTACCTGCCTGGCTGGCTAGTTAGCTTAGCTATGTAACTGAGTAGGCTTGTTAGCAAGTAAGCTAGCTAACATTAGCAACTAACCACCTAGCTAGCTAGTTAGTATTAGGAGTAGGAAGGACACAGAACAAAATACGTGTACGAAAAGCCTAAACATGACCAACCTTTTTACATTTAATAACACCAAGCGTGTAAACATACCTTACAATCATCCGTTTCGGAACCGACTTCGCAAAAACTCACGGGGGCTAGACCCGGAAGGTAGAATCCTGAGCAAGAACCGAAAGCAACTAACGTAAAAACAAATACAAAATCCGTGCCTATCCTGATCTTCATTGTCCCAGTTCCGTGGCAATCTATGATTCACCGGACCTTATATTTTGTTTGGCTTTAATTAGAGGAGTGGAAAAATAAAGTTAAAGTAGCTTGATGGTCAGCTACCTGGTGCTGACTTGTCAGCCACTGCGAAGTCAGCCAGTTAAGCTTGGATAATTAACGAGCTACTGTAGCGGCCGTCCAACACGTCGTTGTGAGAGTTCGTGTCGTTGTCATGAAAAGTGGGAGGAAGTATTCGTTTGATTGGTTGGTTCAATGTCTGTAACAATGAATTTGAAACGTATCAAGAGACCAACAAATGCAATTAATACTGTTCAATACGTTTTATATGTATCTTATTTAGAATGGATTGCTCAATAGCCCTTAATATCAGATTATTATATATTTTTTAATTATTTGTTCAATATCAATGTAGAGAATATAGAACATAACAAAAAAATGACAAATTAAATTAACATACAATTTCATAGTCAAGATTTCTTCTTCTTTGTCTGCCCTTCTCAACTGAAAGGTGTCTTTACTGCCATCTACCATACTGGAATGTGAGGCCTCCCTTTATCCTATTTACACTCACGGGGTACTTCATTAGGCACAAGTTGGACCCCGTTTTGCCTTAAGTATTGCCTTATTTCTTTGTGGCATAGATTCAACAAAGTGCTGGAAACCCTCCTCAGAGATTTTGTTCGATATTGACATTATTGCGTCAAGCAGTGGCTGCAGATTTGTCGGCGGCCCATCCATGATGCAAAGCTACCATTCCACCACATCCCAAAGATGCTCGATTGAATATCTGGTGACTGTGAAGGCCATTTGAGTTCAGTGAAGGCATTGTCATGTTCAAGAATCCAGTTTGAGATTATGTGAGCTTTGTGACATGGCACGTTATCATGCTGGAAGTAGCCATTAGAAGATGGGTACACTGTGGTCATAAAGGGAAGGCCATTGTCAGGAACAATACTCAGGTAGGCTTTGACATTTAAATTATGCTTAATTGGTACTAAGAGGCCCAAAATTTCCCAGTAGATCAGCACTTTCTGAAATACTCAAACCAGCCTGACTGGCACCAACCACCATGCCACAGTCAAAGTCACTGAAATCACCTTTCTTCCCCATCCTGATGCTTGGTTTGAACTTCAATAGATCGTCTTGACCTTGGCGTAAATGTATTGACCTGCCGCCATGTTATTGGCTGATTAGACATTTGGATTAATAAACAGTTGAACAGGTGTATGTAATGAAGTGGCCAGTGAGTATGTTTTCTCAGATGGTAAGAAAGCCTAATTTCCTGTCTTCTGTTTACCTCTAACATGCTATTCCTTTTATATATCTTTTCAGACATTGAAAAAGTGCCTCCTCTTACTATTTTCATCCCATTTCTTCTACCCCTGTCTTTAATATTAACGTAGTCTCACATACCTAGTAGTAAGTTAAGTACATGATGATCCAAACATTTAACATTTAAGTCATTTATTAGTCATTCTTATCCAGAGACGTATAAGCAAGAGACTTAGGGTAAGGTGCTTGCTCAAGGGCACCACAACAGAATTCTATATTTAACCCCTTGTAAACCTAGCATCACCATCATTCATGTTATCATGAATATCCTCTTTCTTATTTTACTGATCTTAAACTATGTCATTATAAAGAATATATTCCTATTCATATTGGTTGCTCCTTTTCCATCTATTTTAAACAAAGGGTGAGCATCCGGTTTGGCAAAGTGACGCAAATGAGGAAACCTGCATTCTATCTGAATTCCAGCTGGGGGCGATATGCCTGGTTGCAAAAGAGATTGGTTTCTGTAATAGTCTATGAGAATTAGAGATACGTCTCACTTGATTTATTACCTCAGGAAACATTTTCATAATGAGTATATGGTCTCAATCGCCAGATTTAAGCATTCTGCAATTTATCATAATGTTAATTTTTTATTATAGTCTTGTTGATTTTAAAATCTGCGATACAGCAGACGAGCATTTTTGGCGTGGCTATGGCGTTTGGTTGTACCACAAGACACTCAAAGGAGTTGGCAGTGCAGTTTTTCCAGTAAGTAACGTTACATTTTGTTTTACATTTTGTTTTAATACAGTTTCTTGTTAGCATCCCAATTAATATCAGTTAGCTAGCTAGATTACTCCTCCCTCTTGTCTAAAATCGTCACATCCGCAACCAAGATGTCTTCGCCCGTAACGGCTAATTTGATGACCCAAATCAGATCTTCACAAACCGATGGGTGATGTCACACATGGTTACATCCAGTGATATATACAATTTATGATTTTAAACCAACAATTATTCCTATAATTATGCTGAATACACAGGTCATTTGTTAATCTCGGACATCTTTTGATGTTGAACTCAGCTATATATACCTGTTCACATGTTTCCAATTATCAAATCCTTCGTTTCCTCAGTACATAGTGTAATTTTATTTTGGATCTAATTTCTCTTTCATGCTGACCGCTTTCAAAAATGGTAAAACTGTATTTCTTGACATTTAAAAAATCCAATAAACTGTGTTTATGGGATGATGATGATGATTCCCTACACTATGCAGTGGTTTGTAATTACAAAAAGCATGGCCTAAAATTAATAAAATATATTAAATAATGTGCACGTTGACAAACACTGGAAATTTCGGATCAAATGGCAAAATATGCATGGTGTAAAAAGTAATTGTCCCTCTAAACTGCTATTTAAATATCATGAAATAAATTTATTCTACATCGTTTAGAAGCTGCTCACGGAAAGAGAAAGTATTACAGTTTTCTATAGAGTGTACCTTTAATATACAGTTCTCCCCAGGAATTTACCATAGGCTGTTTTTTAATTATTTTTATTCCCAAAGATTTTCTATTAATGTTAACATAAACTCAGCAAAAAATAAATGTCCTCTCACTTTCAACTGCTTTTATTTTCAGCAAACTTAACATAGAAATATTTGTATGAACAGAAAGACTGAACAACCAAGACATGAACTGAATAAGTTCCACACACGTGTGACAAACAGAAATGGAATAATGTCCCTGAACAAAAGGGGGGATAAAAATCAAAAGTAACAGTCAGTATCTGGTGTGGCCATCAGCTGCTTTGAGTACTACAGTGCATCTCCTCCTCATGGACTGCACCAGATTTGCCAGTTCTTGCTGTGATATGTTATCCCACCCTTCCGTCAAGGCACCTGAAAGTTCCCAGACATTCCTGGGAGGAATGTCCCTTGCCCTCACCCTTCGATCCAACAAGTCCCAGATGTGCTCAATGGGATTAAGTTTCAGGTTCTTTGCTGGCCATGGCAGAACACTGACATTCCTGTCTTGTGCAGAAATCATGCACAGAATGAGCAGTATGGCTGGTGGCATTGTCATACTGGAGGGTCATGTCAGGATGAGCCTGCAGGAAGGGTACCACATGTAGGAGGAGGATGTCTTCCCTGTAACGCACAGCATTGAGATTACCTGCAATGACAACTAGCTCACTCCGATGACGCAGTGACACACCGCCCCCAGACCATGACGGAACCTCCATCTCCAAATCAATCCTTCTCCAGAGTACAGGCCTCCCAATGCTCATTACATCCTTGATACATGCGAGTCGCACCATCACTACAGTTTTCATAACTGTGGCATTAATTGCCCACTGGCAGTAAGCGGGTAGTGTCTTATGTACTGTTCCACAGGTGCAGGTTCATACATTTTGTATTGTTCATTGAACAAGCATGGAAAACATTGTTTGAACCTTTCAAATATAGTGTCCTGAAAAGAGGATGTTTCTTTTTTGTTTAGTATGACTAGTGCTATATCCTTTAGTTTTACCCAGTATGCAAGAGCTTACATAACACATCTGTGAGACAGAGGGATTTCCCCAGTATTTCCTTGTAAAACATCCTCAGGAGGCTGAAGAAACGAGTGGTTATTTCAGTCAAAGTTGCCCTTCTATCAGCTTGAAGCAGTCGGCCCATTCTCCTCTGACCTCTAGCATCAACAAGGAATTTTTTTTGCCACAGGACTGCCGCATACTGGATGTTTTTCCCTTTTCACACCATTCTTTGTAAACCCTGGAAACGGTTGTGTGTGAAAATCCCGGTAACTGAGCAGATTGTGAAATACTCAGACCGGCCCGTCTGGCACCAACAACCATGCCACGCTCAAAATTGCTTAAATCACCTTTCTTTATCATTCTGACATTCAGTTTGGAGTTCAGGAGATTGTCTTGACCAGGACCACACCCCTAAATGCATTGAAGCAACTGCCATGTGATTGGTTGAGTAGATATTTGCATTAAGGAGAAATTGAACGGGTGTTCCTAATAATCCTTTAGGTGAGTGTGAATGTATATATATATATATATATATTTAAAAAAAATGTCATGTATATGTTTTTTTTCTCATTTTCCTCCCTTCCCAATTACCACTAACCGTGCCTTAACGAGGGGCGCGCATATGGTTCGCCCAGCTGCCGATTCTTTTCACACTGTTCATCCAACACAGATGAATTTGACTTACCTAACCCAAATCCCGGGCAGCACAATGCCAATTTGAACTGCCTCGTATGGGAGGTTCTGAGGAAAGTCAGAAAACCCATAGTCAGGCTCGAACCACTGACTATCATGATATAGACTGTCCTGAAGTGCAGCAACATAGCCCACTACCCCACGCAGACCCCTGATTTTCATATATATTTTTACATTATTTTGACCCTTTACTGTTTCTTATGACTGCAACTGCAATGCTGAGCTGTGTCACAAGATTTTCCCTGTACATACAATTACATCTGCATCTCCTGTGCAAAATAAATTTAACTTGAACTTGATCTATACGCAGTCGTAACTACCTTTTAACTAAATTCATGATCAATGGATGATATAAAATGACAGTGTGATAAAAATTCAACAATGATATTGTATCTGCCCCCTAGTCCTAATCTACAACTGCCCTCATAGGATTTAAAGGTGCAGTCTGGGACGTTTTCAATTAACAATATCCTCCCATTTAGGGCTAAATGTGTGCCTCTTTATTTTGACCTCAAAGTTGATGTGTTAGAAGCAGGAAAAGTGGGCAAGCATAAGGCTTTGAGTGACTTTGACTAGGGTCAAATTGAAATAGCTAGACGACTAAGCCAGAGCATCTCCAAAACTGCAGCTCTTGTGGGGTGTTCCCGGTCTGCAGTGGTCAGTACCCACCAAAAGTGGTCCAAGGAGGGAAAAGCAGTGAACCGGCAACAGGGTCATGGGCAGCCAAGGCTTATTGATGCACGTGGGGAGGGAAGGCTAGCCTGTGTGGTACATTTCAACAGACGAGCTACTGTAGCTTAAATTGCTGAAAATGTTAATGCTGGTTCTGATAGGAAGGTGTTAGAACACACAATGCAGTGCAGTTTGTTGAGTATGGGGCTGCTGTTTTGGTGGCAAAAGGGGAACCTGTTTAATATTAGGCAGGTGGTATTAATGTTATGGCTGATCAGTGTATGTCATCATTACAGTGTAATTCAAAAGAAAACAACCATGCAGTTTCAGAAGATAAGTTTCACCTTTTCTTTAAACTTGTTTCAATAACTGTCGGTGACTCTCTCATTCACCTTTACACAATGACACAATTGTGTGCCACATCTGGCACTTTATTGATTACTGTGCTAACTACCCATCAACACAACTTCAATTACATACAACACAACATATGTAATCTCCAACTGTTCCTCAACTCAAGTAGAACTAAATGTATTGTTTTTGTACGGAAATTGTACCTGCTTACCCAACATGCATCCTTACTCTGGATGGATCTGATCTACAGTAGAGTATATCTTCACCTGCAAGTACCAAGGTATGTGGGTAGACTGATCACTCTCTTTCCAGAGCCATATTTACTACTTCTACTCTAAAATAAAAAAATGTTTTTTTAGTTGCAACAAGGTCTCTTTTACTCATGCTGCAAAACATGCACTTATAAAATGACCATATTACCAATTTAGACTTTCTTGATGTTATCACATTTCCATCTACTTTGTCACCAATGCCCAATATAATTCTCAGAGGGGCACATTTTAGAGCTAGCGCATAAAATCGTAATAACTTGCTCAATTTCATTTTCTTTTTATTATTCAGTCAGCTCGGGGGGGGGGGGGTGCAGGACCATTTTTTACAGGGGCACTGGCCCCTGTGTACATCATCATGCTCTTTCCTGCTTGAATAAGATGAGCTAGTTCAGGGCTACAACAAAACTGTGAGACGACCAGAAGTCCCCCAGGAGAGGTTTGAGAATCACTGCCCTACAAGAACGTCTTCAAATCACCGCTTTTAACAATCAGATTCAGGACAGAAGACCCATGCAGAAGACATGCACATAAGAGACAGTAGGCGGCCCTATTATTTTCTTTTTGCTATTCCTTTCTTTTTGCTATTCCCCACACCACCATCGAAGAAGTGTCTACTTCCTGTCTGTGTTGTAACACGTGATCATTATAAATGTTCATGCGTCGTCTCATTTTCTTGTAGGAAGCTGGAGCGCATCTTGATTTTGGTAGAGGTAGGAGCCTTTATGCCGCATACTTTTTATATTCAGCATAGTAACTGTGCTATTTTGCATCTATTAATCACCAACACTTCGTAATGTCTAATGCTAGTTATTTAAACGCGTTTGCCAGTCCATTGCACATTGATATAATTTTCTCCACCAACGAAGGGCTAACATTAGCCTCAAATGAACCAGTCGCCATTTTGAGATCGGTTTCGATCGGTTATCTTTTCATTTGGCATGTTTTGTTTAAAACACTTGAACTGACCATATTTACCTACTTTGCGATGTTATTTTTTTGAAGAGTGAGAAATTCGGTAGGAGAAGGCCCTTGGTGTTGGACAATCTTCCGCGATACGTACTAGGAAAAACGAAATGTATTATACCCAAGTAGTTCTCATTTTTTGTGCCGTTTTGTAATGCGTATTTTAGATGCATGTGGCCTAGTCTAACAACGCTCAATTAAAATTAACTACAGTAAACTTGAATACTACTTAGTTAGTCCTAAATATAAAAATGGTTCGCAAACACTGCAATGGTGGTTATTTGTTCCAATGCACACAGTAACATGGCTCCGTTGTTTGTTATGCATCTTAAAACCACTCTTCTGATTTAGTTAACTAGGTTAAACAGACGCTAAGATGGCAGAAGCTGACCGACCAGGGAAACTCTTCATCGGTGGCCTGAACACTGAAACAAACGAGAAGGCCCTTGAGCAGTATTTCAGCAAGTATGGCAGAATATCAGAAGGTAAGCTTACAGGCTCTTGTGCGATGGACAATTTAGTTCAAATGTGCATTTTACGAAGGTGTTATTTTTGCTTTACTCGTATTTAAACTGAATAGTTGGAGGTAATGTGTTTTACATTAACTGAATGTTAGCAACTCCTAGACTGTTTGCGTTTTCTACAGCATTTCTGTATCCAATGTAATTAGATTAATTCTCTTCCCAGTTCTGTTGATGAAAGATCGTGAAACGAACAAGTCAAGAGGCTTTGCTTTCGTGACCTTTGAGAATCCAGCAGACGCAAAGGATGCTGCACGGGAAATGAATGGAAAGGTATACTGTCTTCTAGTGTTCAACTTAATGCTTGATATGTAAATATTTTACCACATGCAATCCAGTAGTTTTATAGTGTTCAATACTACATGGTTAAACCTTGTGTTTCAAAATGATTTCTGAGTTCTGATATGTTGGTTTTATTGTCCTAATCAGTCAGCATGTGCCTAATTTCATGTTGCGGTCCCATTTGCCATTGCTTTTTGCAAGCTATCCTCTGTACCTAAATTTTGAATTACACATGCACAATTGGCTAGCTTGACTGCCCTAGAAGTGGCCTACCGCGTCTTGTGTTATCGGAAATACCTGCATTAATAAACAGGATGAATGAGCATAGTGGAGTGAGGATGCGTCATGTAACTTTAGACTTTTCTGTATATTTTAAATGTAATTATACACCAAATTTTTGTGAAAATAGGTGAAATATTTCTTAACTTTATTCTCCTCTCTACAGTCACTGGACGGTAAGCCCATTAAAGTTGAACAAGCCACAAAACCTCAGTTTGAGTCGGCAGGAAGACGCGGCCCCCCACCCATGCACCCCCGCAGCAGAGGCTCACCTAGAGGACCTCGTGGCTCCAGAGGAGCCCCAAGCGGAATGAGGGGTCCATCTAGAGGTAATATTCCAATAATACACACGTGGTTATTTAATGGGACTTTTTTTATTTATTTGCCACATTATCTTAGGTAAGGATTTTCCATTAATATGAGCATTTCTTGTCTGCCGAAAGACTATTATAATAATGTAGGGATTGTAGAACCCTTTTTCAAAGGGATGTCATCCAGAGGCCCCCCACCGCTGAAGAGAGGCCCTCCTATTCGTAATGGAGGCCCCCCGCCAAAGAGACATGCTCCTTCTCCGATAGGCAGATGTAAGTGTGGTGGGCGAGGAGCTTATCGCTGTGAGCACTGAGAAGCTTCTAACATGGGAAACTTTCTTTTTTAGCTCCCATGTCCAGGGACAGGGATCCTTATGGGCCCCCCCCTCGCAGAGACTCCATGATGTCTAGGAGGGATGACTACCCATCCCCCAGGGATGACTATTACAGCGCAAAAGACAGGTTAGTCAGCCTTCTACCCAAATGTCTCGCGTCTGGATTGTAAATTTGTATGTAACGTTGCATTGCTTATTGCAAGTGCCATTTTCCACATTTCACAGCTATTCCAGTCGTGATTATGGGAGCTCCAGGGAGTCTAGGGACTACGCACCTCCACCGCGGGACTATCCACCACGGGATTACCCGCAATCCAGTTCTCGTGACGATTATGGATCAATGTCGAGGGGTTACGGGTATGTTGAGTTTGACCAAAATGTATTGTTGGTGTGTATGTTACATTGAAGTAATGGTACACTGTTCCTTTAACCAGCGAGCGGGATGGCTATGGGGGAGGTCGAGAATCTAGAAGCTATATGGATCGCCCAAGTGCAGCCTCCTATCGGGAGCCCTACGACGGTTACGGTAAGATTGACCACTTAAGTGTATCGGATAAATTGCTCTAGTCTCAACCAACCTGCTCAATTGTTCCTGGAAGCTGGATACCGGAAGTAGATGGAAGCGTTCAACAAGGCTTTCCTGGTCATAGTTCGTATCAAAACTCCCTCAAGGAGTCATACACATGGGTATGTTTTTGGGAGGTGAAACATCCCTCAACCTTCAAGACGTCCCTGAAACACGACCTGACCAATGTGCTACTCTAACAACTGGGATTCTAAAATGAAAAGGCAGCTACTCATCTAAAACCATGGCATGCTAAAATGGGTTTCAATGCGTATTTTATTTCCCCAAACTTGGAGAAAAAAGCCCACAGCAGCAAATTTTCTGTATACATTTTTAAGATCCCTAGCATATGAGATGTAAAACGTATAGCTGCAATTGATAGTTTTAGAAATTCTCACGGAAAAGATTGGCTCTATCAACAGTGTGTGAAGTGAAACTTGCCAATTACCTGACCCATTGACCCTGCAGGTAACTCGCGCAGCGCCCCAACCTCAAGGGGCCCCCCACCATCCTACAATGGCAGTGGCGGAAGCAGTCGCTATGACGACTATGGCAGCAGTTCCCGAGATGGCTACGGCAGCCGTGAAAGTTACCCCAGCAGTCGGAGTGACCCGTACCCTTCTAGCCGTGGTGAGCGTGTGGGCAGGCAGGAGCGGGGGCCAGCGCCCCCAGTCGAGAGAGGTTATCCTCCTCGTGAAGGGTACAGCGGCTCGGGCCGGGGGGGCCCTCGTGGCAGCCGCGGAGGCAGCCGAGTCGATAGAGGAATTGCCCGCAGCAGATACTGATAAATGGACTTGGAAATGACAAAGCAATCGTTACCCACAGTGCGTGCTTTTTGAGGGGGGGGGGGGAATCTAGCGAGGTCAAATTCAATGGACAACCTTAGGATGTAAGCTGTCTACCCCTCACTCAGCCTGTTTTGTTTTTAAGTGTTTAAAATTGTTTTATATTTCCCCCGGCCCATGTGATGGTACAATTGCCAAGTGATGAGTGTTTAGTTTTTGTAACTTTAGTGCTGTTAAATCCTGCTATGCCCTTGGATGTGGCTTTCGTACTCTAATAAAGTTTTTAACCAAAGACCTTGGCAGCGCTAATGGATGTTCACAACTATTAAATGAATGTACACTACTGACCAGTACACACCAGGTTCTCTCCACATCAATTTGAAATGCTGACTTCAACTGTGAAATTTTAACACTTAGCAGCCCTGTACACTTTCTGTTGTCTGAAGACAAACTCACTTTCCAAACTCAGTGTAGTTTTCCTCAGTGGAAATGGATCCATCACCATAAAGCCAAGCAATACTGGCTTGCAACGAGCTAACCAAAAGAAAGACCAAGAACCAAACGCAAGAGTCTTTTCAACCCAACTGATAGTGTCAACAGCTGGTAAGCAAAGCAAACCTTTTTGTTTCTCGTCTGTGAAATGAATTTCTCATTACCGTGAATTGCAGTCTTCTCAAATGAATGTGCGAGACACTGGATGCCCCAGGGACTGAAACAATACAGTTCAATAGCATTATTTTAATGTAATTTGGCCAACCAAATGTTTGTTTGCATCAACTTCAGGAGTTACATTTCACCTGGTAAATGAGTTTGCTGTTAAACCCAGGCTAACTTAACTGAATGAGCAAAATCACAAAAGGAAGTCAGCCATGCCGCATACCCTTTCCCAACTTGACCCTAAAAATAATTGGCAAATTTACATATTTTCACTGAGGGGCAGTGTTACTAAAATGGAGTCTTGCAACTTTTGCTTTCAGTTTCCACTAAGTGCTATAGTCAAAATCTCAATCTTGTCACAAGCATGCAAATTCTTACAAAGGAGACCACTTTGAAGAGCAGCCACGTCCTAACCAAACTGGAAAATGAATGGGAGCGAGAATCCAATCTGCCCATTGCCTTATTTGAAGGGAAACTGGAGGGTTGGGTTATCAACACTTTGTAATACAAAAGTAAATGCATGGCAGGACATCTGATATTGTTTTCCTTGTTTTAGGATGAGCGATATCTTCGATCAATCTTCCGGAACTACTGCTGATTCAAGTCCTCGCGTTGGGATGATTTTGACGTGGAACCATTGCAGAGAACCCTATTAGGTATGTGCATGATTCAAGTCATCAAAACTAGTAGTTTAGCAACTCAAATGGTATGCGATTGTTCTATGCCCGATGTTCATTTAGTTTTTACTGTTCCAGGTACCTGTGCTGAACATGTGTGTAGCAATACACCATGAAGAATCAAGATTGGAGAGCCTCTGCATTCCCAGAGTCCAGGCTAGGGATTGAGACTCGTATGAATACCTGGTTTTACAAATAAAATACAGTTTTTGAATTTTGAATTGTCATTTCCTTTAACATGAATGATAAGCCACTTGAGAGGGTATGTTACAGTTCCCAAAAGCAAGACTACTAGTGAGCAACAAGGTAAAGGGTGAAAGGTGAAAACTACTTTGGGGGTTGTTAGTGTGGGGGCCCTGGAATATAAATGTATGGTTTAGCATATTTGTGAGGTCCATGGTGCCAAGAAATCCTTGCTTTATGCCCCAACTTTTAGTTAATGCAATAGTTAAAAGACTACATAATTTAAACTGAAGTTAACAGCAGTGTTTATTTTCCTAAACTGTTTTAAATTGCAGTACACATTCAGATATTGTAACCTGTAATCATTTTTGCGCCAGGTAATATTTGCAAGAGGTCTAATCGAGTTTTGAGGTAAAGGCACAAGCCATAGCCATTTTGGGCCGATCTGTTCACTACATTTTACTATGAATTAAACTAATGTTTCAAATAACTACATAAACTGGATAATGAGCTACAAGAGTGGTTCCATAATGTCCTGACGGGTACAAGACTCCAATCAGATTGATTGTTTCCTGATGTCATTGCAGTGGAATTCGAGGCACAAGTATCCAACCGTAGCATGGACATGAGCTTCACTCGCATGAGTGTTGGTAAAATGTATCGCATGGGATGGAAAATCCCTTATACAGTGCTTGACATTAACCAGTAGGGGTACCCCGTACTTCTAGCGGCGTTGTTTTTTACAAGCAGAAGTGCGATACGGATGTGGGTAACAAACATTTGATACTGAGTTGTGGAACTTTGCGCCTTTGCTGGGGATGCATATTAAGGAGTGTTCATCTGCGCAATGAACCCCGAGGAGCAGACGGTAACGTGGTTAATATCATTAGGGGTGCTTAATTCACCGAAGAAGAACATAGCTGACCCAGAGGAATTTCTCAAAACATCTCTGAAAGATGGGGTCGTCTTGTGCAAACTCATGGAGCGGGTCCTGCCCGGCTCATTTCCAAAGGTAAGAACCAACGAACCGGACTTATCAGTGAAACATTCATTGTAACAGCTGGCAATAGGAAAATTCATCATAATTAGCAAGTCAACAACGCCGTTGAACAGTGAGAAAACACTGGCAACGCCTCAAACGTTTTTACATTTTTTTGTGTTTACGCGCGGGGTATCGGTATTGGAGAATGTCGTGAACTGTCAATAGTTTATTGATATATCGGAGCTACTGTACAACTTTTATTTTCCGCCATTATTATGTGGTCAACAATGTAAAAGGATTGCCGAAGTAGTTGTTTGACTTCCTGTGAAGTAAAGTGTTCCGCGTTGTGAAAATTACGAAACCGCTTAAACACAGTTTAGTTAAAATCAACTAGTTCCAAAAATCTAATATATTAACGCTGATTTACACTCTACCATGCAATGTTTTCTCCAGTCTGTATCAGATGCCAATGCATCGATTGTTTATGTTGAAGAGACGTCACATGTTAGTGGATCTGTCCAGTTTCTGGTTCAGTGCTGCCGGAGTGATTTTAGCATATTGTAATAAAAATGTCCATAATTTACTACTTATGAAACACTATTTCTAATCAAAATTTGCAAGGAACTGTTAGCAGGAAATATGCCAGCTTTAAATCGCAGAGATAATATCTAATATGGGTGCCTAGCTGCAGTCATTTGTCATACACCTGCAAATGCGTTTGTGTGAATTATTATTATTTTCAAAATGTTCCAGCTCTACCTGAGACTGACCAGGTGGCTGCATTGACATTTAAGTTGTTGAAACCCACCGATTGGCTGATGGTCAGCAAGCTGCAACAGCCATAAACAATGCAAATGCCTGTAAGCAGATAAGTGTTAAAACCAATTTGGACTGCTTTTTAGGAATCAAAGGATGTTAGTGCATTAACTTACGAAATTGCTGTTATTTGGTATGTAATTTAGTAGTGACCTGTGTCAAAATTTAAAGCGTGGATTTGACACGAGTTGCCCATTAGTAATTGCTTTTTGCAAATCCAATTTAGATTGTTTTGCATTTCCACTTTATTAAGCACTATTAGGATGACAGGATAGCATATGAACTTTTAGAACATGTATATGTATTTTTACATTTAGTACAGGCATAACATTTAAGTGACTATTAAAGAAAAATAATTTGCAAGCAGGGATCGTCACTTCCTTTCCAAAGGCTTTCTTCCTCCTGCGACTGCCCCCTTCAGCGAGTGGTGGGTTTATGCATGAAGGAGACAGGCGTATGAAGAATACAGTTACTTTGTAAACTGTAAGATATGTCAACATTCTAATGGATACAGTGGATTGTTGCTATGTGTCTGTTCCCTTCTTCAGTGGCCGTTTCCGTTAACGCCTATAAATCAATCAAATGAACGCGCCATTGCTTTGATATTTCCGAGGAAGCCCATGTCTTTATATATTTATTTTATGCCTGTTTTAGTACTGTCAGGATCCGAGAAACGAAGTCGACTGTATCGCTAACATCAGGGAGTTTCTGAAAGGATGTACATCTTTGAAAGTAGAGGTAAGTAAAATATATTCGTTGTTTATTGTTGTTGTGAACTTTTCTGTGCTGCAGCAATTTGTCCTTTTGTTTGTTGGTATACATACATAATAATACATAATACATATAATATTTACTTTGGCTGGTGAGTTTCGTAAACAATTTATTATATTATTATAATGTTTTCAGCCGGGTTTAAACCAATTTCGAAGTAGTAATACTGTAAAGGTAATCATAAAAAAATCTAAACTTTTTGTTTTGATGTGGTTTCAGTAGTTCCTTTGCAGCCGGTTGTTTTTGTCACGTCTCTTGATTGCCATGTGTAGTGGGCTCTTAAAGCAGACATGCCGTCAGTAAATCATAGATTCACCGCAGACTGCCGACTGGTGATTGGTCACAAATCTCATTATTATTTTGCATAATGCTCCAATGTGTAGATATAAGCACTGTGCATTGATAATTGTGCATCAAAGCTATATTTTATATCCTTTTAAGGAGCAATGAAATAGGCCTATACACTCTACCACAGTTATTTTTGCATTTATTATAAGAAAGTGATCCAAATTCATATCAAGCTTCTTTATTGCTTGGCCCTAACATCATTTTGTATAAATGGGTGTTAAAAGTTTAACTTTATAAACACTGGAACAGTGTTCAATGTTAACACTGAGTGTTAAATCTACCGTAGTTCCATGTAAGCATTCCATGATGTGATGTTTGTTTGTCACCCAATTAGGTATTTGTTAGTGAAAGTAACATGGTTGTTGCATTAATCAAATGTTGGGCCTATGGACTAGAGTAGAGCTAACGTAATAAAACAATTTTCTCATCTTTTTGCATGTTTCCACAATTATTATTGTATCTGAAACTACTCAATACACATGTTATTGCTCAAACATTACTGCATCCACATGGAAATGTTTGGCCCATGTATAAGCTTTAGGTAGTTTGTGATGATGATATTGCCAGTCCTCACATTAAATTTGTGAATGCTAAATGCAGGGAATGCAACATGAAAGGTATTTGCTATCCGACTCTAGCTGGAATAGTAAAACCCAAATATATGCTTACTATTCCAGCAGACTAATACTGGAAGAAATACATTACACTAAATTGTGGTTCTCATTGAGCATGGTTTTTATCCATCCAGGACAACTGTTGTCTTAACCTTTCACTGGAGAACCTTGGGTTTAAGTGTAATAACTTGCAATACAGCTGCACCCTGTTAATTACATTTTCCACTGCGTTCCTGTATTGGTTCTATTGTAGGTGTTACAGTTGACCTTTTTTCTTTAGCAATAATAGACATTATAAACAATTACCACCATAGTATGCATGAACTTATTCAACAGTTCCCCTAATGGTAAACAGAAAATACCGGTATGTAACAAAGCCACACCTACACCAAATGGTGCATCTAATGAAATGTTCCCAGTTGGCCTTTGCCTTTTCTTCTCAATTGTCCAGTTACCAACAGTGCATTTGTTTAGTAGTGGCAGAGACAAAGTCCTTAAATCAAACACATTTATTATTTATGAAAACATCAAAATGTTGTCATGTTGTTATAATAACTGGAATGTAGATAAGCTGTATTGTAACAGTTATTCATCTAATTTATTTACATAGTATGTGAAGTTATGCAAATCCCGAAAGCTTGAAACCGCTAGCATACACTGCTTTGAGCAATAGTATTTTACAAGAGCAGCTCTCCATTGCAAGTATTCAAAGTAGCCTACATTCAAGGAAAAGAAAAGCTTTGTGATACTAGCCAAACCAAATGGAATGCATTTGGTAATATGGAGGCGAGAGTGCATTTGTGGGTGAACTACATTTGGACAAATTCCAACCTACTGTACGCTGTGAGTGTTTGAATGATGTATTCAATATACATACACGCAAAGTCGGAGAACCCAAAGTCAGGCTCGAACCACTGACTACCGTGTCGTAGCTTGTACTGCAAGGCAGCATCTTAGCACGCTACGCCAACCATCTTGATAACACAGAATAACCACAGCTGATAAAACTAGTCAAATGCAGTTTTTGCTCTCCGCGCTCCCGAACTTGCCTTAAAGGTTCAGTAAAGTTTAGCTCTGGTGATTTGGAAGGCATTTGACATCATTCAGCTTTACATGAAACCATCCTTTAATTTCTTTAGCAGTGTGTGTATTGGGCATTATCATGCTGGATTATTGTAACACCATGAGGAAACAGTTTTAGCACCATAGTGTGCACCTGGCTTGTAAAATGGCCTCAGAGTACTTGGCTCTTATACAACCACGCGGAGCAAAAATCTGACCTAATGACTCCTAACCTTGTCCCAAGGTTCTATTGCGCACAGCGCATATGCGCCTGGAATAGTATCCACTCGAACTTGGCCTTGGTAGAATTATTCAACAAAGCAAAATCTGTAACTTTTAAATATAATGAATAATAACCCGAAAACAGTGGTGCAACGACTACAATTGGCTGCACGCGTTCTGACTGGAACAAAGAAGTTTGAACACATTACGCCTGTCTTAAACTTTTACACTTTTTATTTTAAGATTCTGCTCCTTGTATATAAAGCACTCAATGGCCTTGCAGCTCAGTATATTAAAAACATGCTTGTCAGATATGAACCAGCAAGAACTCTCAGATCCACAGGTAGCGGTCTCTTAACCATCTCTCGCTGGAACTTGAGAGCAGGGAAGGCAGTCTTCTGTCTATGCCCCAATGATATGGAACACCCTGCCAGTAAAAAAAACGGAAAGAGGCTTCAACACTGACCATTTTAATAACAAGCTAAACACCCTGTTCTTTACAAAACTATATGAGTGTGTGTGTGTGTTTACATGTTTTTTATATATTTTAAATGAACAACGTTTTGTTGTATGTCATCTTTTGTATAAAGTGCATTGTGTTACATTGACTTGTATGAAATGTGCTATATAAATAAAGTTTGATTGATTGATTGATTGATTAACACTACGAGGTAGGGCTGGGCGATAATTCAATATCTATCGTTATCGAGTTTTTTAAAATAATTTGAAAATAATATCGCGAAGAATATCCCATATCAACATATCGCGATAGCTGGTTTTGTTCTGAAACAAAGAAACGTCCAACAAATGAGGAGTATTTCATATTGCTTGTAGTTTTTGCAGTTTTACCTGAAACTTCTGAACAGAAATAACAAGGTCAATCAATATTTTTTTGTATGTATTGTTTTTATTTGTAATACAGCAGACTCTACACTTTGATTTAATCAAGTCACAGCAGGTCGTATATATATTTCAATATATCGTCAGGCATATCGTATTACAAAAATAGCTATTTTATATTGTGATATAATTTTTTGGCCATATCGCCCAGCCCTACTACGAGGCATGGCTACTGAAGAAAGTAGTATGCTGATCAGGACTTGTAGTGTTAACCAAAACATTCCGTCTGTGGCAAATCCCACTTACTAATATCATTCCCAGACAGTTAATATTACATATTTAACCAGCTAATGCAAAGGCCTTGATTTAAAATGACAACACCCTTAAAATCTGTTTTAGAAATATTTAGAGCATGAGGGGAAACCTGTCCCGATAAAAATAAATTTGTTTATAACAATTGGAGGAAAAATGAGAACAAAAGTGAACACACAGCAGCTTTTTCCATTGTCCCCTCCTCCCAAGACATCTTAACCAACCCGACCCAGTCCCCAAACCTCCCGTCATTTCAGCACACACGGACCTCCCTCCCTGATCCCCCCAGTACCCATCCCTCCCCCCGCCAAACCCCCAAACCCGTCCCCACACAGACGGCCTCACAGACATACCAAGATAACGTAAACGCACCATTTTATTTGTAATTCAGTCAGAATATACGGTGGTGGGTGTAGTGGGAGGTTGATAGTTCAAGTTTTTCGAATTCGAGCAACAACCACGTTTTAAGCGGGAGTCTTCCAGACCCTCTGCAACTTGAATGGGATGAAATTACTCCTGCTGTCATGATTGATTAGATTTCCCCTTGACACATTGAATCATTTTACAGTGTTTGTGACCAATGCACCTGCAATTCAGGTCACTGACTATTTGTAGTCTTTGGAACTCTGTTAGTTGCCTCAAGTTGCTGTAAAAAATTAATAATATATTAATAATAAGTGCAAATTTTCAGTCCTCTTTGACACAAATATACGGCTAATTCACAACATTCTTAATGTGCCCTCTGCAGCTGCCTTTGTAGTTGAGAGTTAGTTACTTCAAAGTAAAAGTCATTTTCCAAGTAGTGTTTTTGTTATTTTGTCTGCAGCTGGGATACTTGATATATTGGGTAGATGTACAGTAGTTCAGTGTTATTAATGTTGTTAGCATACTATTCTGATGTCTTGGTAACATCATGTCAATGTGTCAATACTCTCCAAAATACTGTACATTTTCCCTACACATTTTTTATACTTTTTAAAAACTTGGGTAAAAAAAAAACCAAATACCCAACTTATTTCCTGCGTTTGCTATTGACTGTTATTAATAGTTAATTAGCTTTCATTTGTCAGGCTATTCTTCCATATGCAGTAGAGTGTCTGCTGCTCTGTGACGTCAATGGTGCCCGTCCTTATATGTACTATCTTTATAAATAAAACTTTCTGTCATTGCGTCACAACTTGGTTTGAAACGAAATTGCTATTGAATTTGCTCACTGTTGGAACTCAAGTGGTTGTGGGGAGATGCTGGCTGGCCTGTTATGTTTTGGGAGGTCTCTGCTGCCTTAATGCTACCCCCCCCCCCCATCTCCTGCATAATTAGAGCCTTACTGGCAATGCAGTAGCTCATGTCAGCAAAGGATTTGGAGCGCTGCTGTAAAATGTGCCGTCTTTTTCCGGAGCGTTTCAGTGAAGCCCTGCCTATGATCTGCTGTGATGCGGTGCTGAAAGCCTGTCTGCCTCTCCATTCTTTTCTATTTTGACCACAGCTAAAATGTTCACATCAATCTTGCGTGTGTCATGTGTCTGTACGAAGAGAGCAATAACAAAACTTTCACTTCTGCTGTGATATGTAGAAAGGGGAAGCAGCATCAAGTGCCTTAGGGCTAACATGGCTTGTTGTATTCAAACTGACATGTATAGCTGAGTTAATGAAGCCTGTTAGTGCAGCGTTACGTTTCTATACAACTCTGGAGTAAAATACAATAGGATAGTCATGTACCGCTCAGGCCCTACTCAAGACTGTCTCCAAAGGCAAGTTACTTTGAAATGTAATTTCTTCCCCTCAGATGTCAGATTTACTTGGCGTTTTACTCACAGTTGTTTTGTTATTTTTCGTGCTTAAATACTCTATGGAAAGTGTGAAGAGTCATATTCACACATTTCAACACTACAAGCTCTTTCAGTAATGTTGGAACAGTGTCCTGCCTTCTGTCTTGACAAGGCTGGAATTGAACTTCAAGGCTTATTATACCATGTTCATAGATGAAGTGTGGCCAATTCATTAGCCTCTTTAGTCATATTGGTTTTGGATTTCACTAGCTAGATAGTGAACTTATGTCTCACGCCCTACTACCCACACTCTAAATTTAAGATGTTTTATTTAAATTGTGTAACCTTAGTCACCAGAGGAAAGAGGATAGCTAGCTGTGTCTGAATGCTGGAGCCAGTGTGCTCTGTGAGCATTAAATGATAATTTAATTTTTCTTTACCAAAACCACTAGGCCACAGAAAGTATGGGTCACATTCAGCATCTCTATTTTTGTGTGTTGTTCCCCAGCATTTATTTTAAATTGTTTCATAATTCTGTAATATTCATCCCGCAGCCTCCGTTTTCACATATGTTACCAGTAATACTCTCTAATGATTGTCAACCTGTATCTCCCTTCTACTGTTAGTAGTCAGTTGTATGAGCAGCCAGGTATTTTGTCCTTTGAATGAAGAGTTTTATTTGTTTCTTCTCCTTCCAGGGGTTTGAACCAGAGTGTCTGTACACTGGGGAGAACTTTAACAAGGTCTTGACCACGTTGCTGGGAGTCAACTTTGCCACCCAAGGTAAGAGCTACTGATCGCCTTCTCTGTCCTGGGCTTAGTCAGATGTATTTAAATCTACATAAATCATAATTAAACTCCTCAGTGAATCAGATCAGTCTTAACCAAACCTTTCCATCAGCTTCTTTTCGTCCCCCAAATGAATGTCCTGCCGCAATTGTTACATATTTATAATAGCTATTACCAAAAGTACAATGGGTAAGTTAATTAATTAGCCTTTTACTCAACAATGTAAGAAAACCCATTTACTCAGTGTCTCTTCCTTGGAGAAATAAACAAATTTGATGCCATTAAAAGTCACATGGCTTGACCAGCATTATTGAAGCCAGACATGCATAACATTTAAGTTAATCTTATAGCTCTCATTTTCAGGAACAGATAGTTCAGCAATCTTGGCTTTACTTTCCATGTTTGTTGTACCACAGTTACACCCTATAACCTTAAGTTTGCACCAAAAAAAAGAGTCCTAAATATGGACTCAACCAAATGAAATGTGGACCCTGCAAATAGATTATTGGTAGCTTCCAATTATGATGTTCAGACCAGCAATTGAGAGCTGCAAAGTTATTATTTTAAACAAAATGACCTGTGAATATATTGTGAATGGGAATTATTTTTTCCATGTGTTATTCTAGTAGTTATTTTAGTTGCACATCTTCCCAGAAAGCTACTTGTTTGTCTAACTCAGTAAGTTGCACCACTGCATTTGTCTTTCATAATGTCCGCCAGGTTATAAATGTGTATTATTTACATGAGTAATATGCTGTCTGGTCTTATTGCTGTAATCTGTCTAATATGATTGCAGTGGATGATTTTATAGCTGGTTGTTAAAGTGTGCACTGGGTGATTTGCTAAGACTTTAATGACCACTTTTGTTATTGCAGTTTGACTCTGTCATGTCTGAAGGTGGCAGTGTGAATATGCACCCCTGTGTCACCCTCAGGTGGATCGGTCCCAGTAGGCATTACGAAAGGACATGTCCTGTTCACAGGCAGCTGGCATGAGTGTCTCTTTAACCATAAGGGCCAGAGTTAATGATGCTACTTTCACAAGGGCTTTAGACAAGTGTTCAATGTCTGACTTTTCTGTTCCTCCTACCATGTACTGGTCACTCGGGCACATTTCCCCAGTGGTGCAGCTCTCAACAAGGACCTCATTTATAGCCGAAAAGGATTTAACAATAAAGATCTGCATGTTCCATTACAGGGGGAAAAATGCGTACATGCAGAAAATATTGAGGTCCTGTGTTTACTAGGAGCGTACATACACATTAGTGTTTTAAATCAGACCTGTCAGAATGTATTGTTGTTTTTGGCCTGACATTTTAACTATGCAAGTAGATATGTGTTCCTGTGCTTGTGACAAGCTAATCTATGTAATCGTTTCTTAATTATTGGAATTTGACCAATGAAGTCTCTAAAAGAAAGAGCATTGGTAATAATTATCAAATTTGTTTAGAGTTGTGTCCAGAGTTTCTTTTGATATTGTAGAGACTTTTTCAAACTATGCATTTTGGGCAATTTTAGCTGAAATCTACATTCACCAGCCACTTCATTAGGTACACCTTGCTACACCCTTTAGCCTTCAGTACAGTGTGGTCTTCTGCTAGTGTCGACTGTCTACGTTTAGGTTCGACATGTTGTGCTTTCAGAGATGGTCTTCTGCATATCTTGGTTGTAACAAGTGGTTATTTGAGTTACTGTGGCCTTTCTATCAGTCTGGCCATTCTCCTCTGACCCCTACAATCAATACGGCATTTTCACCCGTAGAACTGCCGCTCACTGGATATTTTCTTTTTTTTTTTTAATATTCTCTGTAAACCCTAGAGCTGGTTGTTTGCGAAAAATCCCAATAGATCAGCACTTACTGAAATACTCAATCCAGCCCACTGGCACCAACCACCACTGGCACCACCTTTCTTCCCCATTCTGCTGTTTGGTTTGAACTTCAGCAGATCGTCTTCACCATGTCTACATGCCTAAATGCATTGGCTTGCTGCCACATGATTGGCTGATTAGATATTTGCGTTAACAAGCAGTTGAACAGGTGTACCTAATAAGGTGGTCGTGGGTATATATTTGTTTGCTTTCCTAGTCAATCAACCATGCAGTTTCATTACATCCTAATTTGGCATACGGTTCTGTTGTATGACCCCAAATGGTTTATCAGTACTGAATGTAGACACTTGTCAGGCTAACGATAGCTACAGTACTTGCTGTAGTCACTAGTCAGGCTGAACATAGCTACAGTACTTGCTTTAGTCACTAGTCAGGCTAATGATGGCTACCGTACTTGCTGTACTGTGTAACTGAGCGGTGGTTGCCATGGGACCAAGGGATTGTGCCCTGAGTTGGGCTCCTCACATTCTCGCCTCACAACTGTGTTTTTTACAATCATTAGCGCCCGGCTATTGTCATTGTCAGGTTATTAGGAATGGGTTGATCATTGAGCCATGGCATTGTCCACTCCTCATACTGTAAACGCTATGTGCTTCCTCTGATTTGGATGGAAATGCCCTCGAAATACAGCTGAGAGTCTGTGCTTAATCCCTTTTTGTAATTTTAAATTCAAAATGCAGTACAGAGCCAAAAGTCTAATGTCTCTGGCTGTCAAAATATCTTCAGGGTTTCCTCTGTCCTCATTTGTCACAGCATCATAAGAATATTTGATATAAATACATGTGTACAAAAAAGTGAAGTAAAAAACAGGTGAAAATTAGGCATTAATATGATAGCTTTGGTTCTTCCTTAGAAGTGTCAAATTCTAGCTATGTGCTCTTTCATATAGGGTGGGTTTATGTTTTGGTTGTTTTTAAAAGTTAAAAAAGACATGTAATTTTTTATTTAGCTAAATGTAAAACTAACACTTTTAAAAATATGGGTTATATTAGCACTCTTGTCCAAAATCATTTTAGTATATGAACAGTAAAGTTGTTGCCAAAAGTTTTAAGAATGACACTAATATTAATTTCCAAAAAGTCTGCTGCCTCAGGGTTGATGATGGCAATTTGCATATACCCTACTCCAGAATGTCATGAAGAGTGATCAGATGAATTGCAATGTCCCTCTTTGCCATGAAAATGAACTTAATCCCCAAAAAAACATTTCCACTGCATTTCAGCCCTGTCACAAAAGGACCAACTGCCATCATGTCAGTGATTGTCTCGTTAACACAGGTGAGAGTGTTGACGAGGACAAGGCTGGAGATCACTCTGTCATGCTGATTGAGTTGGAATAACAGACAGGAAGCTTTAACGAGATGTTGGTGCTTGAAATCATTGTTCTTTCTTTGTCAACCATGGATACCTGCAAGGGAACACGTGCTGTCATCATTGCTAAAAAAAAAGGCTTCACAGCTATTCAACCATTTATCGGATCATCAAGAACTTCAAGGAGAGAGGTTCAATTGTTGAGAAGAAGGCGTCAGGGTGCCCAAGAACATCCAGCAAGCACCAAGACCATTTCCTAAAGTTGATTCAGCTGTGGGATCGGGGCACCACCAGTGCAGAAGTTGCTTAGGAATGACAGAAGGCAGGTGTGAGTGCATCTGTACCACAGTGAGGCAAAGACTTTTGGTAGAAGGCCTGGTGACAAGAAGGGCACCACTTCTCTCCAGGAAAAACCTCAGGGACAGATTGATATTCAGCGAAAGATAAAGGGATTGGACTGTTGAGGACTGGGGTAAAGTAATTTTCTCTGATAAATACCCTTTCTGATTGTTTAGGCCATCCAGAAAACACCTTGTCCGGAGAAGACAAGGTGAGTGCCACTATCAGTCCTATGTCATGCCAAGAGTAAAGCATACTTTCTCAGCCAAGGGAGTGGGCTCACTCACAATTTTGCCTAAGAACACAGCCATGAATAAAGAATGGTACCAACACATCCTCTGAGAACAACTTCTCCCAACCATCCATGAACAGTTTGGTGATGGTCAATGCCTTTTCCAGCATGCTGGAGCACCTTGCCATAAGGCAAAAGTGATAACTAAGTGGCTCTGGAAAAAATCATTGACATTTTGGGTCCATGGCCAGGAAACTCCTCAGACCTTAATCCCATTGAGAACTTGTGGTTGATCCTCAAGAAGTGGGTGGACAAACAAAACCCACAAATGCTGACATTCTCCAAGCATAGATCGTTCAAGAATGGGCTGCCATCATTCAGGATGTGGCCCAGAATTTAATTGACAGCCTGCCAGGGTGGATTGCAAGGGTCTTGAAAAATAAGGCCCAGCACTGCAAATATTGACTCTTTGCATGAACCTAGTTTATTTGTCAATACAAGCCTTTGACACTTATGGAATGCTTGTAATGTTCAGTATACCATAGTAACTACTGAGAACAGTATATCTAAGAACACTGAAGCAGCAAACTTTGTGGAGACCAATACTTCTCAGAACTTCTGACCACGACTGTACACTGCACCGGCAATTCCCTTCAATTTAAAACACTCACTCCAGACTAAATATATTAGCCTGACTAAATATATCTTAAGTGTTGTGGCCAATTGTTTAATATGTAGTATGATTTACATGAGCTATACATACAGAGGCAAAAGAGTGCTGTAGTCCTGATATTAATGTATTTTTATTGTCAATCATGAGTCAGGACATTTTATTTGAAGTCGAAGTGACAGTGCAGCTAGGGTGTAAGACTTGCATGTGCCAAATGTCTAACCCTTACTTAGCCAACACACTTTGCGAATAGAGACTCTCTTGGTTCTCTGTGTGTCTTTTTATTTTTCTGCGTGTGTGAACGTTTCATGTGGAAATGCTTTTTACAGGACAGAACTTGTTCAGACAATTCACTGCGTATGTACAGGCACGTGAAATCCATTAGACAACTGAACTTTCTAATTCAGTGTTATGTCAACCTTTTGTAGTGTGGTGAAAAAGCCTAATAGGAATTTGTTCTTAGTCAATTTACCCGGTTAAATAATAGTCAAACCATAGCGTGTCAAAGTATTATCAGTTATTTTGGCAAATGTTTCTACCGGTATACTGTTAGCTTGCTTGCCTCTACTTATATATCATTTAGGTATTGTCATGAACAGCAGATTGATTTCCAAAGAACAACAATTTGCTAGACACATATTATTAAAGCCAGACTTTGAACATGACTGCTGGTCATTGTTTTCAAGCTGGTTGCATTGTCGGCCAAACTAATGCAATTTTTTTTTGGACATCAAATGTAAGGTTTAAATGTGACCAGAATATCACCTCTGCCAGTCTTATAATTATGTTGCTCTTACTAACTGGGTAATGGCCTGAATGTGTAAAGATGGATTTTGCTGTGATCCACTTCTTAAATTAAAGACTAGGTAAAGATGTTACTGTGCTTGTGGTCGCCTTTACCTTTTTACAAATTGGATGTAGATCCAGTAGCTTTCCAGGTGATGAGACATTGTATTATGTAAAACCTTGTGTTTAGCTCATTGACATTGCTGCTCACTTTCTTGTTAACACGTTGTCAAATACTGTTGTTGACTCATTCTTTTTAACTTGCAGCCCAAGCGTATATTGATGAAAACAAACACTTTAAAACCTGATGTCAAACATGTGACTCAAAAGACGCTTGCAAGTAGAATTAACTTGCTTAGATGTGACTTTAGAGAAGATAAGCCTGACAATAAAAAGTGTAATCGCTTTCAAATACATTCCCAATTCTGAAAAATTTAAACAGTATGGAGAATAAAAAAAATTACAAGAGCCATTTTGAAAATGTATTTCACCCTGTACTATATTGAAAAATCATTTGATGATTTGCTTTGTGAATTCAATTCATTTTTGAAAATCTACACTCCTTTGAAATCTGATGACTGCAACACACTCCCAAAAATGTAGGACAGTCGACTGTTTACCACTGTGTAACATCACCTTTTCTTTTAATAACACTTATCAAGCGTTTGGGCACTGAAGACGCCAGTTGGTTCAGCTTAGCAAGCTGAATTTACCGCCATTCATCCATTATGCATGTCTTCAGCTGCACAACTGTACGAGGCCTTCGTTGCCTTATTTTTACACTTCATAATGTGCCACACATTCATAATCGAAGACAGGTCATGACTGCAGGCAGGCCATGCTAGCACCCGTACTCTCTGCTTACACAACCATGCGCTTGAAACCTGGGCATATTGGGGTTTGGTGTTGTCCTGCTGGAAAGGGCTGGGATGTCCCTAGAAAAGACAACGTCTGTATGGCAGCATGTGTTGCTCCAAAATGTGTTGCTCCAAAATGTGTTGCTCCAAAATGTGTTGCTCCAAAATGTGTTGCTCCAAAATGTGTTGCTCCAAAATGTGTTGCTCCAAAATGTGTTGCTCCAAAATGTGTTGCTCCAAAATGTGTTGCTCCAAAATGTGTTGCTCCAAAATGTGTTGCCTCACCTGTTTTGCTTCACCTTCTAAATTCAACTTGTCACATCGCTATTAATACTAAATTGCCCTGTCCCAACTTTTTCGGAATGTGTTGCATGCATCAATTTCAAAATAAAATTTTACCTTCAAAAACGATGCAGTTGATTAGGTAAAACATCAAATAACTTGGCTTATACCTTTCTAGTTAAAATAAATCAATAAAGAAAGTCAAAGTACATTTACATTAACTCCTTGTTGTTTTATACTCTGCCAAAGTTTTCAGAATTGGGGTTGTATTTACTGTAAAGTCAAAGTTGACAAGAATTCCAAAATAACACAATGCTTTTCTTGTAGGAAATTAATAGACAAGGAAAGTAATCCATAATTTGGTTTAGGGTCCCTGACACAGTTTTTACCATTAATATGGTAACAAATTACTTTAATTGGGTTTGTGCCACATGCTAAAGATTACAGTGTGGGAACACTGTCAGTAAAACCCAACAAAAGCTTGAATTGCTGTCCATTCTTGTGTATAGAATATATATATAGAATAGAATGCGTATAGACTCTGGTGCTATTCATGTAGTGGAACTAGCCCCTTTTATGACACACTTTCAGTGGTAACGTTTTTAAATCAGGCAAGTTAACTAAACCAATTGATATTTGCAGCAATGACATGGGAGCAGTTAGGGTTAACTGTGCTAGTCACCGACAGAACGACAAACCTTCCACCTTGGCAGGAGCCTTATAGACACCAGTCTGATACCCTAATCAGTAGGCCACCTTGCCACCCAGTCCCAACCTGTTAGCTTAGCTTAAGTACAGCAACCTTTTAGCTTAGCTTAGGTACAGCAACCTGTTAGCTTAGCTTAGGTACAACAACCTGTTAGCTTAGCTTAGGTACAGCAACCTGTTAGCTTAGCTTAGGTACAGCAACCTGTTAGCTTAGCGTAGGTACAGCAACCTGTTAGCTTAGCTTAGGTACAGCAACCTGTTAGCTTAGCTTAGGTACAGCAGTTGGCAGAGGCAGAGGGTGGCTGTGGCAATGTAGCCCCGCTTGATTGGTATGGCTAAGGCAGAAAACCTGGTCTTACCTATGGGTTTATAACATAGTCCAGCACTCTTCCCTTTTTCAATGAAAAAGTCCAGCACCTTTTCATTGAAACACTCTGCTGGGACTTATTTAGACCTGTCACACCAGGTGTATGCAAATGATGATAAGGTAGAACAGAAAACCAGCAGGCTCTGTTCCGTGTAGGGTAAGAGTTGAATAAGTCTGTAAAAGACTTTCTGGTACTGCATTGGCCAGAAACCCAGTCTTATAGCTGGGTTTGTCTCACAAGGATCTGATGCATTGTTGTGCCTGCAAAGAAATCCTCTGCCATTGCAGTATATACTTTTTAGTTTCAACCAGGATAATCCAGTCTATTTGAATAATTGGCATGGTTTCCATCCGAGCTGTCCTGCTAGTTTGTTCACCGGTAAACAGTTCTGGATTCCTCTTGTCTGAGAGTCAGGTTGATTAGTCAGCTCTGATGATTATGGTGATGTCGGCTGGCGTTAATATTACTGCTGCTCTGAGCTGGTACTGGAGGAGTATTTGCTAGCTGGTGGAAATGAGAGGAACCTGTCTGGTGGCACTTACAGACTCTGTGTGAACATGCTTTTAGCACCCAGCGACACTTAAACAGTGGCATCACTTTATAAATGACTGAAACATTTCTGAGGTATGAGTGTGTGACTGACTAACAGCCATCTAGCAGCCTAGAAGAGAATGTTTTTCAAGCTGCTTAAACCATGCCACACACTATATTAGATATTTATTTCACTTCCCTATTAATGAATTGAGAGGTGGTGACCTTTATATTTTCTGATACTTCCAAAAAATCTATTGTCAATTGTTTTTATTAAATAGGTTTTTTTGGGTTCATTTGTAAGATTTAAAATCAGTTATTTCATCACTTTAGTTCCAGGAAAAGTTGTCTTTCTTTTTAAACAGTTTGATGTAGACACGAGTTGCTTTCTGCAAACCCACAAACGCTGTCATACTACTGTATGTTCCTGTGACAGAGGCTGGGGTATAACAAAGTCTTATCAGTCTTATTTCTGCCTATTTTCTCACAGGCAAACTTAGCACATAGCACCCTAAAATAATAAAAATGTTGCAATGGACTTAAACCAATGATGTAGATATGGTACTGTGCAAAAGTATTAGAAGAAATTCTGTAAACTGCAGATGCTTTAAAAACTAAAAAACAGAAACTTCACAGGCCACACACTCACCTTTTTAGTTAGTTTGTCCTTTGCACAGTTTAATTCGACACCTGTATTTTGTTTTAGTAAATCATTTTGGTTAATTCACCTCATGTCATTGATCATTAGCACCACCAGTGTATCTTTGTTTCAACATGCACTGGCCTACATACAGTTTCAACAGGGTAATCAGGTTTTACGTCTTATATGTGGTCTGTTACATACTGCTACTTCTGTGAACAGTCATGCATTATAGTTTTAATTCATTGAGTGGCAATAACAAATTTAGACAAAGCATAGATTGTAGCATGTCCCATACGTCTGGTGCACAATAGGAGAAGTCCACAATGATACCCATATGGCCTTGTCAGACAATACTTATCTAAAATAGGACAGGAAGTGGGATGTTTTGTAGCCATTGCTAGTGTGACTAATACAGAGGTAACCATGTGACATGCAAATTATTTGCAGTGCTCAAATAATGTGCATTTTGCAGGTCACATTTATAACCGAATTTTCAAAACGTGGATTAACATTATGAAACCAGTCAAGGCTCATGACCAGTTGAAAACTAAGTTATATAAGCTGTATTACATTATGAGCCACAGTGACATTTTCAGATTGTCTCGTTGTGTTCCTCCACAGAATGTGGCGCTGAGCGGTCATGTTCACAGACCG
>JACXGM010001476.1:32170-48402 GCA_016801145.1 Umbra pygmaea
ACACACACACACACACACACACACACACACACACACACACACACACACACACACACACACACACACACACATTGTTTTGTAAAAGGATAGAATGGAAAGGCAAACGGCCCCAATTAGTCCTTTGTGACTATTTGTGACCACGGCTAATAACTAGTAATGACAAATCCATTTACATTATTGATAGGCTTGTACAGTCGTCTCATAATTGCATGATTATGCTTTCTGTCCTGATTGGTTGGATTGTACATCAGTCAATGACGGACAAGTGTTCTACCCAACCAGGAGATGGCGGAGAACGGCGGGGGCGGGCTGTTGCTGGTTAAAGCACGCTTCCCGTTCAAGCAGAACAACGAGGACGAGCTGTCGTTCAACAAGGGGGACCTGATCAGCGTGTCACGCCAGGAGGACGGCGGCTGGTGGGAGGGCTCGCTCAACGGCAAGACAGGCTGGTTCCCCAGCAACTACGTCCGTGAGGTGAAGCCCTGCGGTGAGTATCACTACATCGTGATTGTGAACATAGAGACCTACCCATGTGGGATTTTTGTATCCGGTAGCAATTTTTGGGTGAAAACTGCCAAGTGTCTCTACCAGTAGCCTGACCTGAACAATACCGTTTTCTGCATTTATTTCTGCTTTGAGCTGGCCAGGACATAAATGATTTGCTCTATTCATTATTTTTGTACTTATTTCCAGATTATTATTGTAAAGGTTTGAAAATGTATGAAAATTATGGAGCGAAATATCAAATATTTATACCAATTTCTTTCCCTACATTCATGAAAGAGACACTTTCTAAAATAATAATGTAATTCCAACAAAACATTTTTTTCTCTAACATAGCTACCCCGCATTAGCAATCGCAACAGAAAATGATGCCACTTTAAATTAATAGAAGATTTTATAGTGCACATTTTGTCTCTATTACTCTGACAAGCTTCCATTTACACACATCTGAGAAAGCAATTCTCTTCACCAGCTGTTGTAACATAATGTACAGTGTCCCCTTGTAGAACAGTTAATAATATTGTTTTCATATAAGTGAATACAGCAGCAGTGTATTGGTCAGAGTCTATTTGCTAAACAAAAACAACCCTTATGTGCACATATCCTTAAAGACACACCACAGCCTGTTTCCATGCAGGCATTTAGGAATTCTCTGTAACGTAAGTCTCCTTTTCTGTGTTATACAGATAAGCCTGTGTCTCCAAAAGCAACTCAACTGACCAAGAGCTACTACAGTCTGGTGAGTGTCCCCCCCACCACAGTTACATGGGGACCGACCTTGTTGAGCAGTGGCTCCCAAACATTCATCAGGAGACCCCCAGCCGTTGCTGCCTTAGATTGAAGAAATATGACGCCATTAGTTTATTTAGTTTTGTAAAATAATATTTTCTGATAGGATGAGACCCCTGAGGTACTCAGAGTGCCACCTTTGCGATCACGCACCCCTCCTTAGTGCATATTTAGTTGCCTAGGAACTGTGTCTCGAGTGGGGCGTTCAAGACTTGCGTTTTCAAGACTTGTTTCATCTGTTAATGAAGTTATAGTCACTTTGCTCTTCCCTGGTTTGTCGACGTGAAAATTGCAGAGTGTCAATATTGTGCATCTCATCGTCACCGAAATCACTTGCATTTGCTCACTAGAAGGAGCCGTGCTGTATGATGACAAGAACACAAATTGACAAGTTACATCACACAGGACATTTTATACCTTACAGGTCAAAATGCAGGTCAAGGTTCACACATGCAACTTGAATTCTCTCGATTGATGCCCACTTTCCTGCTGGATATTTTTCTTGGGACATGCCAATATCATTTAAAACGCCATGAAAATGATTATGCAATCCTATCTGTACTTTTTCGGTGTCTTGTGTGAAAATAAGCCCTCACATGTATTCTTATATAGCAAGCACTGCTTGGTTCAGGTGGAGTTAGTTCGGGTCTACAACACGAGACGACTCTCCAGCTGATGTTTGAGAACCACTTTGTTAGTGCTTTGCTTCGAGGGGAAAGGCAGAGGATGTGTCAGCGGTTTTTCTACAATGTGGATAATTTAAAGGAGCTTTCTCAGGTGGTGCAGAACATTCTGGAGCATGAGCGGGAATTTGTCAAAGAGCTACAGACCGTCTTGAGTCATTACCTGCGGCCCCTACAGGCCAGTGACAAGTAAGCGAAGAGAAACGAAGAATTGGGTCTCCTAGGATTTTCATTAGATTTTTTATATCTAAACTATTAATGTTATATCTGTGCGAGTAATTCTAACGGTATGTTTTCTGTGCTCTGGGGTGTTCAGGCTAAGCAGTACAGACACTGGCATTCTCTGTGGTAACCTTGAGGAGATTCTCACTTTCCAGCAAGGTCTTGTTCTGGCTCTGGAGGAGTGTACCAAGTAAGTGTGTGCCTGTGTGTGCCTGTGTGTGCCTGTGTGTGCCTGTGTGTGCCTGAGTGAGTGTGTGCGTACGTGTGTGCAAGCGTGCGTGCGTGCGTGTGTGCAAGCGTGCGTGTGCGCGCGCGTGTGCGTGTGCGCGTGCGTGAGTGAGTGCAACCGCATTCCCTTCTGCATGCAAAGTAATGTAGCTGTACTTAGGATGGAAACACTGCCCTCTTGAGGCCACTGACGTACTAACATTGCATTATTCTTCGTATTACAGTAACGCAGTGTTTTTTAAAATGCTCCTGGGACCTCCAGCCATCTCATTTAGTTTTTGCTTTCAAATCTCTCACTTGAATCAAGCAGCCAAGGGCTACATAATTATTTGACAAGTTGATTCAAGTGTGTTAACTCTGGGACATATCTGAAAAATTTAATGGCTGGGCTTCCCCTAGTCTCGCAAGCCAGACGGCTACTTCCGCAATCGTTGAATGGCTACAGTATAGACGTTTGGACGACTTCGCGTGAACATTTGAGCACAGGGGCGGGACCGGAAATTTAGGAAGTAAAGTGAAGGCACGTCACTGCCAGTTCGCTACTGCTTCGTAAAAATCTGAGCGCAATTCTTGCCAAAATGATTTATTAGATCAGTAAATGCTGTGAACATGTATATGTGTTATTATTTGTAAGATTTTGTAGAAAAAGAAATCCTGCTGAAGTTTCCACCCCTCCTACCCAAACTTGTGATTGGTTGTAAAAGTTGTTTGTCTGAAGAAAACACTGGAAAATGTTTTTTTCTCTATTTCCGAATGTGCAAAAAAATCCTAGCATTCTGACCAGACCTTGAGTTGTTAGCTAAGGTCTGGCCAGGCGAGGCTAGTGGTCACCAGGAAAAATTTGGGAACCACTGCCCTAACCTCATGTTAAATCCCACTAAGCAACAACATTGTGTTGAGAAACAATAGAGAATTACAGTTTCTACCAACAAAATATAATCTAGCATTTTGGTAGCTTGTAAAATCTTCCTATTAGGTGGGTGGTTCCATTGAACACTCCATGGGGAAGAACTTTGCTGACAAGGTTCTAAAATTCCATCACCAAATAGCCTTGAATATCGGTGCTGAATTGTCTAGCTGGTATTTGGGAGTTATGCCCACAGAATGAAAGTGCATGCCCTTCGTATTGCAGAAACCAAGACAGACGTGTTAGAATCAATTACGGTATAATGTGATTTGTGGATTCAAATACAGAGTTTGTGTGTGTCTTTCATTCTGTTGCAGTGTTCATAGGCAGTATTTTTGTATCCAGGTGGGCTGTTTGATAACAGATTCTCATTTGTAACTGTAACCTGGCCAAGATAAAGTGTAATGGTGCAAGACGACATCAACTCACCCATGAAGTACACAATTGCAAATAAAGGGTACTCCGTGTGTACGATAGTGTCACAGTCAGTGGCGGTTGTGTAGAGGAGAGGAACGGAGAACAGAATGCAGGAGAAGTGTTCTTGATGTTTAATGAACAGGATAATATTAGCTGGTACTGTTGACTTACACCGTGTATCAGAACTACACAAATTCTATATAATACATACATGTGCTATTACGCGGCACAGGCGTGAAATTAAAATACAGAGTATTCCTGGTTCAAGCAATGACATCTACCGGTACATTTTTTATGACACATAATGAGTTGAAGGCTCAATCAAATGTGTACACTCACGAAGTAGTACAACTGCACATGGAATGGAATAGATTCTCCACATCTCCTCTCCTCCATGACAGGAGTAGCAACTCACAGTAACATGCGCCGTCCATTCCAGAACACTGGGACTAAATAGGCATCTTGATTACTCATGACGCGCCAGTGTGGGTATTCACCCAGTGCCCCATTCATGCGTAATGAGTAACCAAGTGCCTACTCCTCTCTCAGTGCCCAGAGGTTGGCGCATAAACAAAACACATACATTCCACCACAAAATTCCACAAAATTCCACCACACCATCAGTTTAACTGCCACGACGGCCCCTATCCAGTCCTGGCCATCGTGACAGATAGGAAGTATATGTACAGTTTGTGCAAATTAGATCTAAATTAGTGATGTAGTAGCCTGGTTGACACCAGACCCTTCTTTGTTGTAACTGAGAGTGGGTCTGTGCTAGGTTCATTCACAGCCCTTTGTCAAAGGGGCATCACCAACGGACATCGCTCAAATGCCTCTCGGGGTGATTGGATATATATTGGATATATTAGAGCTGATTTAAACGATAGATATTGCAGATGTTCTATTGCAGCAGCCATCGTAGTAATTGTTTGCTTCAACCAATGACAGTATAAAGCTGCGCTATCGTCATCGTATAAATCCCGCCTCAACAGTTGTGATTGGTGCCTCGATTTGAAAAAATTGGAAATGTGCTTGAATAGACTCTTGGCCAGACTGAATTGCAGAGCAAATCTAAATTTGCTGGAAGTCCGTCAGGGTTCTCCCACGCTAGTGATGTAGATCAGTTGGTGTGCAACGTGGTTCAGATACAGTATATACAGTATCTCACAAAAGTGAGTACACCCCTCACATTTATGTAAGTATTTGATTATAATATTGATAAACAGTGAAAATCTGCTGTCCTCTTGAAAATAACTCAACACAGCCATTAAGGTCTAAACCGCAGGCAACAAACGTGAGTACACCCCTAAGTTGTACACTGTTTTTACAGTCACTAGTTTACATTGTTGCAAAGTGTCATTTCTTCAGTGTTGTCACATGAAAAGTCATAATCAAATATTTACAAACATGTGAGGGGTGTATTCAGTGTAGTAGTGTGTGTGCATGTGTGTGCGTGTGTGTGCGTGCGTGACCTTGCTTTGCAGGGTTCAGATACACCATTTATGCATGTTTGTTCCATTGCATTGCAGGGTTCCAGAGAGCCAGCAGCGAGTGGCTGCCTGCTACCTCAATCTGATTGGTCAGATCAGAATGCTGTACTTGTCTTACTGTTCCAGTCACCCCACAGCTGTCTGCGTTCTCACTGACCACAGGTCAGTCCTTGGAATGTCAGAGGACTTGGCATCTCCAGGCTACATAACTCATCCTTCCATTAGCCATTTCAGTCACAGTTAACCTCAAATGATCAAGTAGGCAAAACTAGGCTATGTAAGCCTAGTTACAGTTTTTTTCCAGGCCCACTAGGTGTCATACTTTCTCCCTGGTAATTTAGAGGCACAAGCAGCGTGTTTCTTAGATGCTCTGGAGACATCAGAGAATATATTCATGACACATACACACAGGAAGCTGCACAGGATATCTCTTCTTGTGGTCATGTAGCTTGAGATTGCTTGGGGGTGGCAGATGAGGCCTTTTTGATTTCACAATAAACTTATTTGCATGTTTCATACTGTGGAATCTTTTTCATATTCTTTCTTTCACAACCAATTACATTCACATATGTCTGCTTCTAAGTGGCCATGGCATGAAGCAGAGGAAATAACAGTGTGTTTAGGAAGACAGTAAATAAATTATACTGTTTATATAAGAGAGAGAGAACATTGTCTCTTCAGGAATGCTTAAGGCTGATTTCCTTTCTGTCTCTCTCTTCCTCTCTGTTTGTCTGTCTCTCTGTCTCCCTCAGTGAAGAACTGGGTACGTTTATGGAGAGCCATGGAGCCAGTACACCAGGCATATTGACCCTAACCACCAGCCTGAGTAAACCCTTCATGAGGCTGGACAAATACCCCATCCTGCTCCAGGAGCTAGAGAGACACGTGGAGGTACATTAGCTCTGGAGTCAGTATGAAACTGACTAACTGACATCCACCCTCCAACAAAGCTCTAATTAAACCATTAAGATACCTTGTTCCGATACAATGTTCTGATATCCCTCACTCACAGTCAAAACTATTTATACAAAAATGTTTGGTGAAAATGTAGTTTTTTGCATGGATTTAGTTATATATAGTTAACTGTCACCTCTTTTTTAATCAATAATGAATGTAAAAAGTTTTGTTTTATGTTAAACTTGGTCAGATCCTTTTTGTGAGCTGGTTCATTCAGGAAGACAACGATCCGAAACACAAGTGACTCCATGTTAGAAGTGGTGAAGCAGAAAAGCATAAACTTTTGGAGTGACCTAGTCAGTTGAGATCAATACATTTATTGAACTATAGGACAACATTGCGTATTTGATCACTCAGGTTCAGATTATTTTCTGAACTTTATGCTGAAAATAAGAAAAAGCAGATTGGAAAATACTTTTTCACATCATTTCTGAACAAGCTACAGTAGATAGCTATTTAGCTCTGATGTAAATGTAAACATTTTGGCAGGGCAAGTTTTTAGCAATGCATTCCACCCACGTGTTGCCAAGCTTTGCTGGTGTGAAAAATTCCAGTTGCTAATGTGAAAGAAGTCTATACACATTCAAACTTAATTTGGTTTTGTGTATAAACTATGTTGTTAAATGTGTTGTTTTACAGGAGGCCCATCCAGACTATAGTGATATCTTGAAGGCAACATTGGCCTTTAAGAGCTTGACGGTGAGTTTGGATCTTCTTTGTATCCTCATCCAACTTTTGGCTTGTTTTAATTGGCCCACAGAAAATTGCCATTTGCACTGTATACTTTGACCACTCCATAAACAAAAGCCTTTTAAGAACATGGTTAATTTCTTCATTACCAACCACAATATTATGAATCGCCACTTAAAATAATTTGTCATTCTTGATAAGGACATCCTTTAATGGGTGATTTTATGTGAACAAGAGAGATGTTTAATATAACCTTCATCACATTGCTGGTTTATACCGAGAAATTTGCAGGATCGCTAGCATTTTTGGATCCTGGAGTCCAGATATTATAATAATGTTCAAATGAATTGATATTGGTAGAAAATCACAAAATAATATACATTATTTCTACACAACTTCATTGTAAAACATTAACAGAACATATGAGTGATTTGTATTATCTGGAACTTTCCAGAGACAAAAGAAAATGTGTCTTCCTGCTTTTATGTGTTGTGCATGCTTTCTGTAGCACTTGCTTTTCAAAACAAACAAGTGATTTAATTAACAGAAAACCATGATGCACTAAGAAAAACAAAAACATGGAATTACAAAAACTATTATTAATGGCTTAAATTATTATATTTATTAATTCTAAAAACAAATCAGGTGATTATTTTATAGTGTTATAGGGCCAACGGGGGGCAGTCTATTCTCTGGCCATTGAAACAGACGTTGCCCACACTGGAGAACTGTTGTTCTTGTGCGTCTTCAAACAGGTGTCCTGATTCTGTTGTCATTAAAGATCCCATGGCAATGATTGTTGGAGTAGCACGGTTAACCGCCCAGTGTCATGGTAACATGTCCAATCTGTCCCTCATACCATCATTGCCAACTAATCATCCTTAACTGTTAAACAGCTTTTTGAACCCCTCTCCAGCCCTCTTTTACAAAATCAATTTAAAAAAAGAGTATTAAATACAGTATATGCAAATAAGATAATATGCCAGTTTCTCTGGGTCAGATCTTCTTCCAACTGACATTAATGTCAATGTGCTGAGGTTATTTAAAGCTGAGGATGTACCAGTGCAATTTTTAAACGGTTGTTTGTTTCAGTGTAGGATGTCCTCAGTGTAAATACAAAAAATATATATTTTTTATTTTTATTGTTTTAATGATATAGAAGCGTTGTGTTGGAATACAAGAGTGAAATTGGAGGCTTCACAGGTCGCTGTTTCCATGGTGAGGATGAGTTTTGGGGAACAGAGGAATATTTGACTCACCGTAGTCTTTGGAGATGTGGGAGTGTGAAACGTGTGTGTGTGTGGGGCGAGTGCTTGAACATCCCAAAGGTTAACTTGTACTTCTGGCTCCATCGGCCCTGTTAACATGCGTTCCTTTCTTAGACAGAAGGTAGAAGTCAAAAGGTGCTTTGTGCTACTTTATCTTCGAAAGGGAAAACCCCCCGTCAGGTCCCGGTGAAGTGTTAGCTAGCTCATCTTTGCATGAGGCACAGTTCTTGTATACCAGTTGCAGTTTTGTCATATCATGGAAATGTTCTATGACATAGGCACTACTTTTGCTCCAAGTTTACCCTCACATCTATCTCCTGCTGCCTTTCATCAGTTTCCACGGTGCCCTAGCAATGTTCCTCTCGCACCTGACTAGTTCAGAACACGCCCCTTTGCTTTCAGAGCCAGTGTCAGGACCTGCGGAGGCGTAAGAACCTGGAGATCCAGATCCTCTCAGAGCCTGTGAGAGGCTGGGATGGAGACAGCATGAAGGCTCTGGGCCCCGTGGCCTACATGTCTCAGGTCCACCTTCAGAATGGGTCCAACGAGGTGAGAGACGAGACTCGTGCAGCTTTCTAGAGCTTCTTCAGGCCAGTGCCACACTGAATATCAAAGTTTAATAAATGTCTATATATACACACACACACACACACACACTTACACACACTTCTTGAGCAACACAATAGTAGACTAGGCACCTACTCTGCTTGACAACCACACAATCAGTCACAATGTCATCCATGAACAAATTCCATTTGTAAAAAGGGCAAAAAATCAAATTAAAACAGTTTTTGGCATTGACACTGTTTGGCATGTACGCTGCATATTGCTTCTGTATGCTGATTGCCACCCACAGTAGGCCAATGTTGAGGCAGAAATAATAATGATTCGGAAATTCCAAACTGCCCAAATGTAGAGCGGGCAGCCCTCAGAAATTTTGACTTTTGTGTAAATTATGACAATTAGTGTCGTGAGAGGAACCAAATATCTGGTTGTGTTTGAGATTGAAACTCTTAAGTATTTAGAACATAATCACTATTTTCTTTAAAACATTCACTATTATCTTAAACATATTCACTGTTATCTTAAGAACATATTCACTAATATTTTAAAAACATATTCACTGTTATCTTAAAAACATGTTCACTGTGATTTCAAAAACATATTCACTGTTATCTTAAAAACATATTCACTGTTATATTTAAAACATTCACTATTATCTTAAACATATTCACTGTTATCTTAAGAACATATTCACTAATATTTTAAAAACATATTCACTGTTATCTTAAAAACATATTCACTGTTATTTTAAAAACATATTCACTGTTATCTTAAAAACATATTCACTGTTATATTTAAAACATTCACTATTATCTTAAACATATTCACTGTTATCTTTAAAACATATTCACTATTATCTTAAACATATTCACTGTTATCTTAAACATATTCAATATTATCTTAAACATATTACTATTGCCTTGAAAACATATTTACTATTTAAGACATAATTATTATTATCTTTAAAATCTATCCATTTTTATATTTATCTTAGTGTAGTATATGTTTGGACTTCCCAAACTTAGAATTGTATGTGTATTTCTAGTAGTTTGTTGCTGTTCATAACTCACATAATTTCATGCCAATGACTTCCTAGCTATATTGTGATACGAGTTCAGTGTTACATTGTATTTCAGAATACACTGACAAACATACAATTAGTTTCTCTTACATTTTTTATTTTGTGGCTCCAACAACAAAACAGTAAAACTATAATGGGATTGGTTGAGCGTTGAGAGGTCAGCAATGGTGGGCGGTCGAAGTTGAATATCTATGAACTGAAAACAGCGGAGATTAGCTTTCCGAGGCATCAAGCTATGCCTAGGGTAGCACCGTCACTAGGTTGGGATGGAACACTTTCCCCATAGCAAATGAATGGAACAACAGGCGCAAAGTTGACACTGGTCATGGCTAAGGGCCTTTAGCATCTGTGATTCAGTGTCTATGTACGAGTGAGGCTGTATGTGTTTAATATATTTTTCGGTGTGTGTGTGTGTGTGTCTCTTTAGGAGAAAGAAGAGCGCTACCTCATGTTGTTCTCCAATGTTCTGGTCATGCTTTCTGCCAGTCCACGGATGAGTGGATTCATATACCAGGTGAGCACCTGCAAATCTGTCCCAGATATAGGCCCTTGGTCTGGGCCGGGGTGTCACCGATCTCTTCTATTCCCCCAGGGGAGGCTACCTTTGACGGGCTGCACGGTCACCAGGCAGGCTGAGGATCCAGAGGCTGGTCACTACGCCTTTGATATCACAGGTGGGTTTTAGAGAGTGCAGCATCTGAATGCTTTCCTCTCTTACCCCAATCACTTCTATTGATCGGTCTGTCTCCTAAAGAATAGAACGGTTCTGTTGGAGCACACAATATATGATAAGTGTAAAATACATATTACCTGAAAACTGTCCTACTTGGTTTTGTGTAACTTCATTTGGAAAATAATAACAAAACATTCTCATATGCCCCCATACACTGGTATGCTACTGTAAGTAACAAAATCGGTGCATGGGCAACTATTCGACTAAGTTGGCTATGTTTGTTGGTAACTCAGAAAGTACACTGCTCAAATCAATCAAGGGAACATGCAATCATCACCGTTATCTGAGCTGTAGTGTGGGGAGGAACAGGAGGAGCACTGCCAGACACCTACAAAATGACTGTCAGCCATCTACTGTTGTGCATGTTTCTGACCAAACTGGCATGAGGGCCCGACGTCCTCTATTGCAACCTGTGCTCACAGTTTAGTACCGTGCAGCTCGATTAGCATTCGCCAGAGAACACAGCCAAGTAGCGCCACAGACTGTCCAGGAGCTCACTGATGCCCTATTCCAGGTCTGGGAGGAGATCCCATGGATACCATTTGCTGTCTAATCGGGAGCATGCCAAGATATTGTCGGGAATGTATAAATGTACAGACTTTCAGCTGTTTGCATTGAAAAGTTCAAACAAAGGCAATTGAAATAGCTCAACACAACAAATGAATCAAGAAGTTTCCCAAGTAAATCCAACTGAAAATGCAACTCATAATGATAATTAATCTACACTCTGAATAGAATCCCTCACAAGAGCATACATCTGCAAAAAAGATGTTGTCTCAATCACACCTGATGAAACTAATCAAGGGCTTCATTAGTTGCACCAGGTGGGCTTGAGCTGGAACACATGAAATACCTGAACTGGCTAGGGATTTGTTGAGTGCCACGTTTGACTGCAAGTGAGAAAAAAGTTTTTAAAAAAATGGTCCAAAAAGTTAAAAGATCATTGCCCTTCACAAACAAGGAACAAGTGATTGGAAAAGACCTGCAGCTTGGTGGCAACAGGCAGTGAGGTTTCATGAGCACAGTAAGGTGTTTACTAAACACAGAAGGTTTCAATGCCAGAACTCCAAGACGTAGACCACTACTGACCCAAAAGCACAAAGGTCAGCTCTCAAAATCATATAAAGAAACCACAGATTCTTTGGGATTCTGTTCTGTAGCAATAAAACAAAACTGGAACTTTTTGACACGATCGATCAGCAGTATGTTTGGAGGAAGAGAAATTAAGCATATGCTGAAAAGAACACTCTGCCCACTGTCAAGCATGGTGGTGGCTCGGTGATGCTCTGGGGGTGCTTTGGATCCTCTGGCACAGGAAACCTGCAGCGTGTAAAAGAGGAAGATTGATTCAAGAATCAGGAAATCCTAGGAGTAAACATTATGCTATCTGTGAGGAAGCTGAAGCTTGGGCATCATTAGAACTTCCAACAGGACAATTATTCCAAGCACACGTCAAAGTCCACCAAGGCTTGGTTGCAGAAGAAGCCCTTGAAGATTCATCAGTGGCCATTCCAGTCACCTGACTTTAACCCCTGCCAGAGGCTGGTGTCTGGCTATGCAGCTTGTTTGCTGCAGGTCATAACAGAAAAAGGGTGCTCTACTAAGTACTAAAGATGCTTCCCATGAAGGGGTTGAAAAAGAAGTTATTATCAGTTGCATTTACAGTTAAATACGGGGAAACCACGTGAATCAGTCATTGTGTTGAGATATTTCAATTGCTTTTGTTTGATTTGTTCATTGCAAACACCTGACAGTCTGTACATTTTTACAATAAACCTGATTTGCAATGGTGGTTAAATCATTTTGATTGAACTGTATATATTGTAAACATATACAGTATACTCTGTTTACACAATGACTCTGTCTCTCAAAGACCTTGTTACGTTATGTGTTAGCTTGCTAGCAATCGCTTTCCATTTTATGGACATATGTGACATTAGTCAGAATGAAACAAAGTATAAGTCACAGGCTGAACCAAGCCACCCATGATTGTGAAATGGCAGTTTCTTTTTTTTGTAGCTATAACAGTATGACTGTTCAGAATTTTAACAGCACATCGCATTCTGACCCCAGCAAACCAATGTATTATTTTCCTGAATCAACTGAAATTTGTAATGGCTGTTTAAAGAACTAAACCAAGGATTCAATTTTCTCTTGGCCTATAGACTACAAAATGAAGAACCATCTAATAATAAATAGATAAAACAACATTTCCTTTTTAACACTATTTTGTCGAAAATTAGGCCAAAATGACTTTCTATTCCAATTACATGAGTGGGTTGTAAGCTATTATAATGTTTGCAACAACATTTACTAGACTGGTCCTTTTCATGAATTAGCAAATCCAGTCCTTGATAAAACAGCAAATCCAATCCTTGATAAAACAGCAAATCCAATCCCTGCAGTACAAAATCAGTGGCTCATGACAGAAAATAAAAGGTTAATAAATGTCTTACTTACGTTAACTATGTATCAGAGCATTTTAATGTGTTATCCATTTGCTGCCCGATTAACTTATTTTGGAAGTTTCATTCCAGATGTCATAGTGGGTGCTTATAATACCAGACGTGTAGGCTGTATGAAACTGACATCCAGGTTACCTACACCTACTTGCAGGTAACCTGATCTGAAACTTCACAGCAAAATGGAATCCACAATTTGTGTTTCCGTTGTTCAGGTGGCATGATAGACCGCATCACAGTGTTCTGCAGTAACCCCCAGGAGCTGCAGGATTGGCTGGAACATCTCCATGGTTACGTCAAAGGAGGAAGCCCTGGGGGCACCATAATCAAGGTAGAGACCTGACACATGCTATACATTACAATTTTAGTTGGTTTTGCGCACAGGAAGCACTTGTATGTAGGAAGTATTCACTGATTACAACGTCAGTTCGGTAGATTTTGTCGTGGTGTGAAAACATGTTCACTACAAGTAGCTAAGTCTGGATTTGCACTCAACTTCACTTCACACGTGACTGACACTAACGCTTAATCTTACACACGCTGTTTCTTTGTCTATTTATTCTCGGTGCATGGACTGTGTAGAACGAGGGGGGGAAGCCAGTCTTTGTGGTGGGCACCCCCGTTCACCAGTCCCACCCGCCCAGCGCACCCAGTCAGGCCAATCGGGGACCCCTGGAGCCCCATAAGACCCCTAAGCCCTGGTCGCTGAGCTGCCTACGTCCCGCCCCACCCCTCAAGCCCTCGGCTGCACTGGGCTATAAGGAGGTAGGACTGAGAAGGAGAACATTTGCTCTGCAAATTAATTATTATTATTATTTTTATTATTATAAGTAATAGCATTATTTGGTCCACAACATTGATACTGGAGATGGTTTGTGTATGCAGGGTTTTGTTCCAGCCCAGCACTAATGTGGCAAATTCTACTCATCGATGACAAGTAGTGAATTGCATGAATGAGATGCCGTCAAACATCTTTGTATACTGCATTTCTGCAGAACTAGGGCTGAATACCTCTGCTCATCCAACCATCTACTAGACGCAGCTCTTTTTATGTGGGCAGAGCGCTTACCAGACTTGTAGGCAGATGGTGGTCCCAGCAGTTGTGAATTGACAGTAAACAGGCACTGGGATGTACTTGTCTTTGCTAAATGCACCCCTCTTTTTCTGGCAGTCAGGTAGACCTGCAGTTAACCTGCACTATACACTGTGTGCACAATTATTATGCAAGTCAGTATTTTGACCTTATCGTCATTATTAAGCACATGTTCCAACTCCAAGCTGTATAAACTTGAATGCTTATTGGATATGTTTGGCAGTGTCTGATCCTCAGTCAAAATGGGCCAAAAAAGAGATTTAACTGAGTCAGAAAAGTAAAAAGCTCTTGAAATTGCTAAGATATTGTGGTGTCCTGGTTGTAACAAGTGGTTATTTTTGTTACTGTAGCCTGTCACTCAGCTTGAAGCAGTCGTCTGGCTTTTCTCCTTCTCACAGGATATTTACTGTTATTCCCAGTAGATCAGCACTTGATCTACTGGGAGCAAATACTCAAATTTGAGCAAATACTCAAACCAGCCCACTGGCACCAACACCCATGCCACGTTCAAAGTTTCTTCAGTCACCTTTCTTACCCATTCTGATGCTTGGTTTGAATTTCAGCAGATCGTCTTGACCATGTCTACATGCCTAAATGCATTGACTAGCTGCCACGTGATTGGCTGACTAGGTAATTGCATTAACAAGAAGTAGAACCGGTGTAACAAATGAAGTGGCCCGTGAGTGTATATGCCAATTAGGAGTGAGGGGACTCTTTAGGTGACTGTGATTGATACGAGGCATGGTTGGGAATGTAGCCATGACACCGGGGTTAAGTCTGACTCCCTACCCACTGAGCCATCTGCGCCCGAACTTTCATAGAAAATTTTTCAGGGCCAAGTATTTAAAAATATTTGTGCATGCTTTTCATTTGCTGAGGATAAGTTGAGGTAAAAATGAATCTTCAAAACAAGCAACAGTACACTATCAGCGAAGATAGCTGCAGTACTAGCAGAGTATCACCAGAGAAGATACCCAGCATCTGGTGTGGTCAGTAGGTTGTAGAGTTCAGGTTGTTATTGCATGAAAAATATTAGTCAAACAGATACGTTTTCTATGATGATTTGCCCCCTGGTACAGATGAACGAAATCGGCTATAAAAATGTCATTTCTGTTTAGCTTGATCGTAAACACAATATGAAAGAAATCTGATCTTAAATTAAAGGAATGTTGTTCAAAGAAAACAATTCTGTAACTTTATATCAAGATTGTAGGCAGGCCTTTGAATTTTCCCTGTATGTAAGTATGACACAAAAATTGGAAATGGCAATAAAAAAAAGCTCCACCTGAAAAGATTAAATGAACTGGTGGACTGACGTCTATTTTGCATCCTCTTGGTTCGAGAGGTGCTGAATGCATTTGGAGATCTGTAGAAGGTTGGGGTCACAAAGTCTCCAAATCTGCAATAAACCCTCACCTCCATGACAACAAGCTATTTGAATGGCCTACCAGAAGTAGTACCATCATATCAAATGTGTTAATGACATCAGTGTGAAGATTATTTTGCATTGCATTTGTTGCTTTTCTAAAAATGCAAGGATCGAAGAAAATTATAATAATTGCAACAATTGATTGATTATTACCTTAATCTACCTAATGTAAAAATAATGGCCGATAAATACCGATTTCGAAACAACATGGACTACATCCCAATTCATATTCATACAGTCTACTCAAAATAGGGTGGTAGAAGACAGGCATTTATTATAATTTTTATAAGAATCTTTTTCATAAAAAATGTTCTGTGGTATGAATGTCAGTTTACTGTTCAGACATTTTCTCTCCATTAATGTGACAAGAAGTCTTGATTTTATTTGAAGTCACAAATTGCCTGAACTGACTGAACTTATTTTTTACTGCAGCAGTGTAAAGTCAGATTGCTATTACCTAACATTGTCTGCTCATATAAACAAATGTATGTTAGTCCGTAGCCTAAAAACATAGTTTAATAAAGTGCTGCATATTGGCAGCATAGTAACCAGTGAAACATTCACCTGTGCAATTTTACTCAACAGAAAGAGCGATAATCTCTCTCCCCCGTGAGAATATCGGCTAGCTGCTGGGGGGGTCGACCCATGAACCGTGCATGAGTCACACCACCCTTTCTTTGTTTTTCTCCTTTCTCCGTGGAATCGTCGCTTTGTG
>JACXGM010001477.1:0-54510 GCA_016801145.1 Umbra pygmaea
GGGCCCCCCCCCCCCCCCCCCCACTGTATCTGTAGAGCAGCTGAATCGAAGAGTGCCAAGCAAGTCAGGCAAACCGAGAGGAGAACAGACAGCCTCAGAAACTCAAGAACAAAGGAGATGAGAGACAAAATAGAAACAAATGTTTCTATCAAACCTTTCTACAGGAAATATATATTTTGATGACTTTTTACTACCAAAGTTCTAAATACATCATTTACATTACAATAATATTTTTATTTTCATGTCGGTACTTTCCTACACAATTACAATGAGCCATACTCTAGTTCAGGAGTGTACTTATGAGTTTGTCTGTGCACTCACAGGTGTGCGTCCTGTGTGTAACAGCTCTGCCTGGATGCTGCTTTGTAGATTAGGGAGGCTGGGAATGGTGCTCCCCATGCTGAGAGCGCTGACCTGCCCACACCCCAGTAGAATTACAGTCAGGCCAGATCCAGGCGTGTTGATTGCGGTGGACAGGTCCAGTAAACAGGGCCAGATTGCTGAGTCAGCTGGAGTCAAAGTGTCACTCTGAGTGAAGGGCTGTGGCTTCATCGTGAAACCATACTTGTTGACAAGTGCAGCTCAAGTCCTGCTGTATAATTAAGGTTGTTAGGGAAGGGCATCTATTAGCAGAGCTGCAGCCGTCTGAAGCAGGGTGTAGGGCTGGATATGGGTGTGTTTCTCTGGAGAATGTGGACATGAAAAATAGGGAAGTTGTGCAAGCAGCAGGAGGTGTGGCAAGCTCTAAAAAATATATAATTATAATTTAATCTCACACCCAGGTGAAATATTCAGGCTATATACAGTAGACTTAACTTAAAAGTACCCACATATGCACATTCACAAATAAACAAAAACAGAGACACAAACACACACAAACTTGTACACACACAATTGATCTCAGAAGATTACGCATTCTGAGCTAATCGCTTCCCACTCTCTCCACTATTGATTGTTTTCATTTTACTGGTACAATATTTTACTGTGCTGGCAAGCAGTCACGTAGCCATGTACACACATGCGCAGGCTGTCACGTAGACATGTACACGCATGAGCAGGCTGTCACGTAGCCATAAAACATTGTCAACAAAACCACAACAATGTCACCAGGGTCTGGCATGGTACTGTAGCATTAAGGGGCTCAAAAATGGCTCATAGGACTTTTAGTTATTGAAAGGTGTTCTCCAGGCAGATCTGCCTTGGAGGTAGAAGTCAATTGATTGGTTGATTCAAAACTGAGGGCGGACCTCACATGACATAGGAAATGTGCACATGAGTATAGTTTTCTCCGTTTTTAATCATATGTAACCGTACACCTAACCTTAAACCTAACCTTAACCACACTGGAGTGTTAAAATGTAATCCTGTGCTATATTATACATATAAATCATAATTATAAATCAAACTTAAACTTAATGTGAGGTCCGCCCTCAGTTTTGAATCAACCAATCAAATGACTTCTGCCTTTAAGGCAGATCTGCCTGGAGAACACTTTTCAATAACTAAATGTCCTATGAGCTCAAAAATGTGGGTAAAGGGCGCATGGAGTGTGAAAAGGTAAGAGTAAGGCTGGTGCAGGGTGATTCAGAGTATTGCATCGTTAAGGGTTTGTGGGAGACGTGCATTTGGAGAACTTCACCACGTGCTGGGAGGAACAGGTTCAAATGTTACCTAGCCTATTAGTCGTACTCTGCTATTATTTCACTGTTAAAATGAAGCACTTTGGAACACTAGAAGGTTTTAACATGTTTGTAGGCTAGAGTTTTTAAACATAATTTTGAAATTGTGCTGTTAGTACTGTGAGTACTGGATATACCACAGGCTTACTCAGAGTTAGTTAAACCTGCGTTTGAATACCATGCCTTACGTTAATGAAATGGCTTGGGGAGTACATAAACTAAAGTTAGATGTTTTAGTGCCTATGCAGCAGTTCAATCGCTTGTTACATGATTTGTTTGTAATATCAAATGTAAATGCTTCTGTTATGGTGTTTCTCTTGTAAAAGTAATTTTTTTACTTTCTATTTGTTCTTGAACTTATTTGTATTTCTGTCTGTATTTTGTTATAGTTGTTGTTGCTATATTGTTGTATCACAGAACACAACTCTAAAAGAGACCCTGGTCTCTCTCTGTCGCTGCATTGCAGGACAGTCTACGTCATGATCTACAAAGGTTTGAGACTGACAATTGGTTCTCCAGGTTTGCCCAGACCTCCAGCACGAGGCAGCTCAGGGTGCACTTATCAATTTCTGAAGGTGTTTCAAGTCCTGTTGAGCACCAAATACTTTGTTTTCCAGTGTCATCAAAGACCAATTTTTAAAGCTTCCAAACTCTGAAGGTGGTTCAAATTTTGTGCAGAATCAGTTCACTTCTCTTTTTTTGGTGTTTCCTTTCTTGTCTTCTTATAAACACCTTAAATGCTTTGACAAAATGAAAAGCTGCAAATCCTAACAGGAGCAACAAAGACAGCCGTCTTGTATGCTGGGAGCATAATATGAGGGACAATGAGTTGTAGCTTTTGTAGATTTTACTCTACTACTGTATAGTTTTGTTGTCATGCCAATATAGAAATGTAAATGCACATTTTTATACTTTCCTGATCTGTGAACAGTATAAACTGTTAAACCCTTTTCATCTTGTTAAAGGAAAACACTGATGAAATCCTGTAATCTAGATGTTCCAAATTCGTTTGAAGTCCTTATTTGACGTTCCATCTCATCAGTCAACTCTCTCAGTCAGGGAGAACATGGTAGAGCTAGCACAAGTGTAGCATCAACTGGAGACATATAGCCAGGTTAACACCAGACCCTTCTTAGTTCTGACTGAGAGTGGGTCTGGACAAGGTTCATTCACAACCCATTTCCAAAGGGGCGTCACCAACGGACACTGCTCAAATGTCTCTCGGCGCAATTAAATATAACAGACTTTTGCAGAGTCGAGTCGGCAAGACCGCGACCACATCTTTTTTTAGATATGAAGGCCTCGAGTGTTTATTTGTGTTCATTGTTCTTTGCTCGGTTTTTAACCAAAAGGAAACGTTCAAATTGTTTAAAACAGAAGTGATAGCTGATTCGAACAAGTGATATTGCGGATGTTCAATTGCAGCAGCCATCGTTGTTATTGTATGCTTCAACCAATGACACTATATGGCTGCGCAATTGTCATCGTATAAAGACTGCCTCAACGGTTGTGATTGGTGCCTCAATTTGGAAAAATTGGAAATGGGCTTGAATGGGCTCTTGGCCAGACTGACTTGTAGAGCAAATCTAAATTTGCCGGATGTCCATCAGGGTGCTCCCAGGCTATGAGACAAAAGGTCCGTGCCGATGAATGTGTTTGATACAACTTAGTGAAATAAATATAATTTGCGTGAAAAACAAATGTTTTTTCACAAAGAAAATCCCAAAAATTGTGAAGGCATACTGACTTTGGAACATAAAATATACATTTTGTATAATAAAAGTCAGTTGCATTGTTTAAAACCTATATTTTCTTACCTTTCTGCTGACGAGCCAACTCATTCCCTACTTCCTGCTTTTAGTCTGCTTTTAGCATGAATGTATTAAGAGAACTTTTAGTCCGCTATTATAAAAAAAATGCAGACCTTTCTAAATTCACACTTTGTTCTGTCAGTAATATATTCTCAATCCAGGATTATATCCGATTAATAATATATAATTGATAGACTCATGGTATGTTGTGTTGAATGAATTTAAAGGTAGACTGCATTTTTGCATCTCAAACGCACCCTCTCATTAGCACTGGGCTGGAAAGAAGCACGTGATCTGGTTTTTCTTTCAAATCAGCATAGAAGTCAGAAAAGGTATATTTGAAGTCACACAACTGACATTTATCAGACATGTATATTTTATGTAACAAAAGCAATTGTGCTTTTCTTTGTAAAAGACCTTCGTATTAAACACATAATATATATTTATTTCACAAAGTTCTATGAAACGCATTTGTCTGCGTAGACCCTTTGTCTCCAGTTACTCACGCTAGCTCTACCCTGTTCTCCCTGAGTGAGAGAGTTGACTGATGAGCCAGACTGTCAAATAATTACGTCAAACAATTTAGAAACATACACGTATTATAGAATTTTGTTGGTGTTCCCCTTCAAGGTTTTGATTGTCCTCTCAGGTGAGCACAGCAGGAGTTTCTTTCCAGTGGACAATGTATGACCATCTCATGTTGCAGAGACATGGCCTATCAGATGTTTTCAGGGAGCATGTAGGGACTTTTCCAAGTGGAGGCATTTCTACCTGCTACTGTGCCCTCTCCATGTGCTGTCCTTGGGCTGCTTCAAAAGGGTGTTTGCTTGTGCGTGTTGATTTATGTTTGTAATCATAGTTTTAATATGCCGGTACATTTAGAGAACAGAAGTCCCTGCAGTAAGAGAGTAAAAGCTGACAATTCAGTCCCTACAGCATTTTGTTCAGCAGAACCAACAAAGCAAAAAAGTTAAATGTACAATTGTGTTTAGTAGTAAATTTATGATAAGGTTAGGATTAGGGTTAGAGTATAGGAAATACATTCACTTTTCTGATCCACACAAGAATACAGAAATGCCAGTTAGGGTTAGGGTAAGTTGTTAGGCCTTGGTTAAGTTTTGTCATAAAAGTTAAGTTAATGTGTTTAAGGTTAGAGTTGGGTAAGGTTAATGGTAAGTTTAGGGTAAATGTTAGGTTTAGGGCTAGGAAAAAGGGAACATGGAATTCTATGTCAGGTCTCAGGTCTCCATAAAAGATTTAAAATAAAATGTGTATGTGTGTGAGTTAGAGATTTTGTCTGATAGGATTTTACAAAAACGTACAATGTGCATCTGCCTTACCACAGGTTAAAAGTGTAATAAGATGCTATGGGGATGTCCCAATGCCCCTGGTTTGAGGGTTCTAGGAGGAAAATGGTTTGTTGTGACTGTTACTGGCATGACTCTTATAGATCTATATAAAAATATTTAATCTCTGTTACATAACATGGTTAAACCTTTAATTTACAGTTGTGCTCAAAATTGTACATACCCTAGAGAATTGGTAATAGATTTACCAACTTTAAGGAAAACATGAGTGAGCAGGCAAAACAATATTTTTTTATTTCTCATGGGATTCATATTCAACTGTAGGTCATAACAGAATGGCACAATCATAAAACAAAACATGGCAACTAAGAAAATAATTAAATGACCCCTGTTCAAAAGTCTGCATACCCTCCGTTCTCAATTGGGTGTATTGCCCTCTTCAGCATCAATGACAGCGTGCGACTTTTGTGATAGTTGTCTACGAGGCCTTGAAATATTGCAGGTGGTATAGCTGCCCATTCATCTTGGCAAATGCCTCCAGGTCATGCAAAGTCTTTGGTCGCCTTGCTTGACCCACACGTTTGAGATCTCCCCAGAGTGCAGCGGCGTAGCACAAGATCCTGAGCCCTATGCATAGGCAGTCCTGAGGGGCCCCCATCCAGGTAAAATAAAATATGCTTCAGACCTTTCAAGGGCCCTCTCTCCCCTTGGGCCCTGGTAATCAGTATTGGTTTTACCCCCAGTCCGACACCCCTGCCAGAGTGGCTCAATGATATTAAGGTCAGGAGACTGTGATGGCCACTCCAGAACCTTCACCTTTTTCTGCTGTAACCACTGAGGGTCATGTTGGCCTTGTGCTCAGGGTCATTATTGTGCTGGAAATCCAAGAGCGTCCCATGCGCAGCTTTCGTGCAGAAGAATGCAAATTGTCTGCCAGTATTGGCCAATAACATGCTGCATTAATCTTGCCATTCATTTTCACAAGGTTTCCCATGTCTTTAGAGCTCACCCCCCCCCCCAAAACACATCAGTGAGCCACCACCATGCTTCAAAGTGGGGATGGTATTCTTTTCACTTTAGGCCTTGTTGACCCCTCTCCAAACATAACACTTATGGTTGTGACCATAAGCTCTATTTTGGTCACAAATTACAGTGTGCCAGAAGCTGTGAGGCGTCTCAAGGTGTTGTTGGGGATATTGTAACCTGAATATTTTGTGGAACTGGCACAGCAAAGGCTTATTTCTGGCAACATGACCATGCAGCTAATTTCTGTTCAAGTATTGTCGTACTGTGCTCCTTTAAACAACCACACCGTCTTTTTCCACAGCAGCCTGTATGTCTCCCAAGGTTACCTGTGGGTTTTTCTATGTCCATCCATCCATTTTCATCCGCTTATCCGAAGTCAGGTTGCGGGGGCATCAGCTCCACCTGGGGACCCCAAACATCCTTTTCCCAGGCCATATTAACCAGCTCAGACTGGGGGATCACGAGGCATTCCCAGGCCAGGTTGGAGATATAATCTCGCCACCTAGTCCTGGGTCTTCCCCAAGGCCTCCTACCAGCTGGACATGCCTGGAACATCTCCCTAGGGAAGCGCCCAGGGGACACTCTTCCCAGATGCCCAAACCACCTCAACTGGCTCCTTTTGACGCAAAGGAGCAGTGGCTCTACTCTGAAATCCTCACGGTTGACTGAGCTTCTCACCCTATCTCTAAGGGAGAAGCCAGCCACCCTCCTGAGGAAACCCAATTCGGCCGCTTGTACCCTGGATCTCGATCTTTCGGTCATGACCCAGCTTTCATTACCATAGGTGAGAGTAGAAACAAAAACTGCTCCTACACACCATAAAGTTTTCACAAATTGTTTTATTATTGCTGGGGACCACATTGCCTGTCTGTAACATTAAGGGAATTTGTCCTCCCACATCCCCCGCTCCTAAACCTTGTTTCTGATTATTGATTGAGGAACTGGCATTGAACAGGCAGCAACTCTACCTCCATCCTTGGGTTTAATCCATTACAATCATGAATACATTTTAAAACCTCACACCCTGCAGTGCCATCTGCCTCTCCTTTTGTCTCTTTCATGGCTGCATCATGGTTTTCCTAATAAATTATCAATTGTAGCCTATATGATATTGCAAAGTAATAGTGGACTTACGTTTATCTTGGGCTCTTCTGTTTGTGGAAAATGTATAAAAGGCACAAACATTCACACTCATTATTAGTTCCTTTTAAGACCTTACCTCACACCCTCCACCTGTTACTTAATCTGTAACTCATTTATGTGACACTCCTTCCTCAGGAGGTACCTCCTGATGGTACCAGCATTCTCCTGGTGACACATTATATCATTTTTTGAATGTAAATCTAGGCTTCGTAAATGATAGGTTGTGATGTTGTCCTGTCCTTGTGTAAAATGTGTTGTATACTTACACTAACGTTACTCTTTGTAAAAAACTTCAGTAACGTTATGTCCTTGGATGATGGTTTTTATTTTTTGAGGGATGGCATAATCCTTAAATTAGATGACAGAACATTTTACTCTTGCTAAGGTTAACACAGAGAAATTGATTGCCAGCTATGTGGCTAGCTATCTAACGTAACGTTAGTTAGCACCTCTCGCAAAGCATAACCATGAGCATAACACACGTCCCATTCAAAATTCCACTGTTGCTTTAAACGTCATAAGCCTCTTATCCATAACTCAATTTAAAAAAGCTTGCTAACTTCAACCGCTTGACTGAGACTAATTTACCTCATACAAAGTCGAGTCTTATTCAAGTTCAAAGCCGGTGCGCAACAATGACAGTTTATGAAGGTCCACACCGGTAACGTATTTTTATGTTCCTAGTATAATGTTAACTTCTCTCTACCAATCAGATGCTCCGAATATAGGTGAAAATGGAAGAATATGAAGCTGGTGATTGGCGAATGGTGATTATTCAAACAGCAAGAAATGGGAAGAATATCTTCTTTGTCGCGCTTTCAAAATAAACGTTCCAAATGTACAGTTTTTGTCCCTGCGGAATAGGCTACATTTTTGGGTGGGACACATGCAACATTTTCCAATATTTTGACCCCCCGTCCCCCTGCCCCCCCCGGTTCTTACGCCAATGGATTGAACACTACTGACTGGCATTTGCAAGGCTTTGGATATCTTTTTATATCCTTTTCAAACTTTATGCAGTTCCAGTACCTTATTATTCTTTTGACAGTTTGTTTCTGCTCCCCATGGATCAGTATCTAGCCTGCTCAGTGCATCCACTTGAGAGCTACCAAACTCATTGACTATTTCTAGACAGACACTAATAGCAATTTCAAATGCCAAAGGTGTGGGAAATTAACCTTTATTGCAATTTTAACCTGTGTGTATCACCTTGTGTGTCTGTAACAAGGCCAAACAATCTAACTTTTAATCAGGGTAATTTGGGTGATTTCTTTTATTAGTATGGTTTACAAAGGAGCCAAACAACTTTGTGATAATTGATAGCTTCATGTGATCACAGTCAGAGTTTTTGTACGAACAGTCAAATTCAATGCAGAACTTTCACAATTTCTGCCAGGGTATGCAAACTTATGAGCACAACTGTAACTCTGGTAGTTCAAAATACATTGACTAATAATTGAGTCACTGGACAGGACTATAATATTAAAGTATATTCCTCTGACACTGCCCTTCTGACCTTATCACCTCCATTTCCAACTCATTTGACTCCCTATATGACCTATCCATCTGGCAGGCTAAGTTCTGCCTCCTGCTCTGAAGCCTTGTGAGTCACTACGAGTTCACAATAGAACGCTGTATAAAGCTGAGTGAAAATGAAGGAAAACCAAACCTCCAGACAACCTAACATCCTTCCACTCCTTCCTATTTATTTTTTCTTCTAATATATCCACTACTTCAGCTGTTATGTATCACTTAACTGAAATTCCAAGCCTCTGATTCAAACCAATTTGAAATATTTTCCACCTTCTCTCTTTTTACTCAAACCAATTAATCTTGAAAACAGGTTCTCAGATTGCTCTTCTTTGCCTTATGTAAGCTCTCTGCTCTCCTAAAGCTGATTTTCCACCAGTGTGAATCTGAACATTTCTCCAGTGACCTGGCACACAGTTTTGTGTGAATACTCCCTATTTTGGTTCTTCAGATTATCGAGTTTCTACCAACCCATAGATCCATGTCTAGGGAGTAGAGAGTGCCAATAAATAAGCAACCAGTGTTATACTTGTTTTTTTGCAAAATTTTCACACTGCTCATCCAACACGGAAGCCTTTATTCAGATAATGCACGGAATGATTGTCACGTGTACGGTGGTTGGTGAGAGAAGGAGACTCGCAAACAGGCAAATACACACTCATAGTTTAATGTAGAAGCTTCCGGAAGACATACACTATTACAAAGTAGTTGAATATAAACAGCGAGGGCATAATATAATTACTTAGTTAGCTTACGTGCTCACTCAGTGGCACGTTACACTGGGCTATCATACAATACAGAGATTACACCTCGAACTTCCTTTTCAACCATTTAAATATATACATATACACTCACTTCAAAATAGTCTTCACACTGATAATGCTCCACGCCTTCCTCCTGGGTTAGGGCTGCTTAAATACAGAATGTCTGTATTGTTGACATGGCACGGCTGTTCGTAATACCTAGTTTTAGCCTTAGTTCTAGCTTCCATTGACCGATAATACATTTCCCAGCAGCCCTAACCAGGAAGAGGCGTGGCTGACCCCCAAGGGGTTACACTTCTAAATAAGGGTAAACATAATCACCATGCCATGCACTGAATGATAATAGAATATATACATAAATAAAGAATTACCCAACCAATAAGTAAGTGAGTCCATATCTAAGTTCAGTACGCCAGTTCAAACTGGGCTGGGCATTATATCACCCCCCCAAAGACCTCCAACTCCAGGGAGGTCAGACCAACGGGGAGGGCGGGAGGGGCAAAACACCCACCAACAGTCGAACCCCTCCCAAAGTACTCACCCAGGCGGAGGAGCTGACAGAGGTTGCCGGGCCAGCCCTCCATCCCAGAACGGCAGGTAGGGGTGCAGGCCCAGGGCCAGAACGAACAGGGGGCCCGGGGTCCGGCGGAACAGTGGGCCCTGTGTCGTCCGTCGCAGCATCGTCCCCAAACTCAGGTGGTGGAGGTAAACACAGGCCCTTCAAGTCTTCGGCTTGAAGGGCCGGCAGAGCTGGGGCCGCGGCCTGGAGGTCCGGCAGAGCTGGGGCCTCGGCCTGGAGGGCCGGCAGAGCTGGGGCATGCTCATCTTCGTGCCCAGCCAAGGCTTGATGGTAGAGTGGCAGCATCAGCTCTGTAATGGGCTTCGTGTGTGGTGGAACCTCTGAATGTGGTGGGCATCCACGGAGCCATCGGGTCTTTGGAGTGTGCTGATGCCGCCAGCCCTGTCTGTTTCTCTGGAGCTGGGCTGCCGAATGGGGGTGTGGTCACTTGCCACACCCCCATTCGGCAGCCCAGCTCCAAAGAAAAACGTCCCATAGCCCACGGCTGTTAGTAATACTCAATCAGAACCTTCTACTTAGTTCTAACTTCCATTGACCGATACTGCATTTCCCAGCAGCCCTATCCAGGAAGAGGCGTGGGTGACCCCCAAGGGGATACACTTCAAAATAAGGGTAAACATAAACACCATGCCATGCACTGAATGGTAAGAGAATATATATACACAAATAAAGAATTACCCAACGAATAAGTAAGTGGGTCCATATCTCAGTTCAGTACGCCAGACTGGGCTGGGCGTTACAATAATTATAGAACCAGTGGTACTTTACTAAGCCAATTAATTAGTTCTAATTTTTTATCTGTATGGTAAATCTCTACAAATGCCCTAATGTAGTTGGAAAGAGTATTTTGATTCTATCAACCTGTGGTTCTCAAACTTGTTGCCCTTTGGTCAACAACTATTGCTAGGATCAAGTCAAGTGTGCCACACATATAGTAAATAAATAGTCTATGTTTTTGGTTGAGGACAACTGCTGTACATGGTGGGAAGAAAGAGGTAGCCTAACTATGCATTTGTTGTAGTTTTTTCAAGGTCTCAGTCTTCTGGCAGAGGCAACCAGATTGTCAAGAAAAAATGCTTGATACCTGGTGGCATTCATTATGCCATAAATAATTAATAGAACCGCACCTGGTGCTCAGTGATATATTCAATCGTTTGTGGGTCGTCTTGTAGTCAGTACCAGATTTATGAAGGTCTACAACCATCTGTCTCTTTTGAAATAAATGCCAGTTATTTTGTTTTCTTCATTGTGTTGGATGACAATAGGATATTGCATGCATGTTACCTCATTTATAGCCTATATCCTAGTGGAACAGGATGTAATGGCTTAATATATTTCCTTAAGATGTAACTTACATAAGTGGAATTTAATTCCTGGTTTAATTCTGGTAGATGTTATTTACAATAATCTTTAAGGGATTCATTGTGAAACATTGATTTGGAGGATATTTGATTTTTAATTTAATCAATAAATTATTTTGGTTTGTTCCATTGACACATTAATAAAGTACAGTATTTCTCAGTATTTTGTGTTTTTGTCTATAATTGTATTGTGTATATGTTTTTATAGTATTGTTGGTTCATTGCCAGGGGTGCCAGTAATTTGAAGCCCACTGTACAAGCTTTGATGTGTGTAGGATGGAATGTCATGGGTGTAGAGAAATCGCATGGATGTAAATATGCAACGTATTGAAGGTTTGCTTAAAATTATGTAAAAAAAATGAAGGTTTGCTTTTATTAAACAAACAGAAACATGTTTAAGGAGTGGGAAGCAAGAACCTATATCTGCTAGGCCACGCCCCCTCACAGGTGCAGCAGGTTGTCTAAGCGGCCCAATCAGCTCTCAGAAAACAAAGAGACAACACAGAAAGGAGGCACACAGAGAGGGCTGAAACATTTCAGAAAAAAATATTACTAAAACATGTGGCTTAAATGTTATATTTTCTGTCTATAATTTTAGTCTATTAATGTTTTGTAAAAAATAAATATTAATGTTTTGAAAAGAAAAAGTTTAATTTTACAAACACATCTTTCCAAGATAAATAGCAAATAAGGTAGACATGGTCGTGGTATACACTGACACGTGGCTGCATATGTCAAGCACTGCATGCCCAGCATTTCTGACAAAGGCACAACTTGCTATCTGCTTCTTGTAGTTCCCAAAACAAAAGACAGACATGTAAATGTGCCAGCTACTAACAGTGTAAACTGAACCACTAAGCCTAATTCAATGTGCCAATGTAAATGGGGCAGGCAAGCTAGCTAGGCCAGTCCACCAGTATCAGCATCTTTGGCTAGCTTCTGCCCTCACAGTAATGTAATCTGAACTACAGGATAGCTGCACTTGGCAGATGGGCCAGATTTACATGTTAGCCAGCTAGCTACTGTACTTCTCCTGTTACAATTTTAGGGCAGTCCTGCGAACAAACAATAGAGGGAAAGCAGCTACCTGCAAATATGCTGGAGATCTGTGAATCAAGTGTGCATTTCAGCATCATAACTTACAGTAGTGCCATTACTTTGTTAATAATTGTTTTTTAAACAAAATTAGGTACAGTGGTCTTGACAAGTGGCAGTGTGCTTTGCAATGGACCATGAAATGTATCCATGTGACGTATGGACAGTGTTTCTTCCTTATTGTTATACAACCTTGGCAGATCTGTGTGAAAATATGATTTTTATATGATGATTATTCTAAGGAGAAAGCTGCTAGAAGCTGTATTGAGAAGACTGTGAGGAAATCCTTGAAGTGTAGTCCTAGGTCTTAAATGTCAAGAGTGAATATAAGGAACCATCCCCTTATAGTTTTTCAACTGAAGAAACCACAACTTGAGCTTTTTTTAAATTTAATTACACAAGATATTTTTCTGTTTGCCCTCCCAACTTCCCTGGAGGATGCATGTGCGTCAGACTGGGGTCGGAAAAGAGAAGAAGTGCTGCTCTCTGAGGGAAGGAAACATCTGGGGAATAAGGAAAGAAAGAAAAGAACAAGTAGAAAGAGGAATTAGAGTGAAGGAGGATTAAGCCAAATATAGTCAACCTCCTCAGAGGCCCATCTAAAACCCCCAGCCCACCTCCCACTACTCGCTGTTAGTCAGCACAACCCTCACTCCATAGATGACTAACTAAAACACCAAACCCTTCAGCCATTAATGAACCTCGCTTCCTCCCAGGTCTCATACTCTAACTCTGGGTTATTCAAGCTGAGGCCCCTTCTCTAACCAAACATATACCCACACCAGAAGTGTTTCCCAAATGGGCTGGTTTAAGAGAAGGGAGAAAAATGCCTCACAAAAAATCTATTGTGTAAAAATTGTTTAACAAATCGTATTATTACAGAGTTACATTTGATAGTTCACATATTGGCATGTATACTTAAAATGTTATGTTTATATTTTAGTAGTGATTCTAACTGAGAATGTACCATAGGGGTATTGTATTGTACTTGTATTATACTTCTGTAATAAACTAGTAGATTACAATGACCACTAAGCAGTGGTCAGAAAAAGTGAAGCTTACAGGTAAAAGCTAAAAAGATGAGGGACAGGTTGAGAAGGGAGAGACAGGAAGTGAAACAGACATTTTACGCAGGTGTTCTAGGAGTGTTGGAGTAATCCTGAACTGTTAGGCTTGCCAAAGCAAACAGGAAATTGGCCAATAGATAATATTGCTCAAACCTAGTTATAACTTAGAACTGGAAAGGGAAGGGATACGTGAAGATAGAGAGGTATTGTAGCCTATTGTACTTGGGGAAATTAGTGTACGTGTTTTTCTGCATGTTAGATGAATCATGATACTGAGAAATCAGCTATCATATTGACCTCATCATTGCAAGTTTTTCAGGTGTCAGATTAATTTAATAGCAATTAACATAGTCCTAGATTACAGCATTTGGCCTATGCTAGTGAATTCCAAACACTTTTTATTTTAATAGGACATTTTCAAACAATTTAGTTACAGTTACAAAACCCCATTGCAAATCAGGTTTATTGTGAAAATTTAGACTGTCAGCTGTTGCAATGACCAAATCAAAAAAAAGCAATTGAAATAGCTCAACACAATGACTGATTCACATGGTTTGCCCAAATTCAACTGCAAATGCAACTGATAATGACTTCTCCAGTCTCAAAATTATTTAACCCCTTCATGGCAAGCATCTATAATACTTAGTAGAGCACCCTTTTGCTGTTATGACCTGCTGCAAACTAGATGCATAGCCAGACACCAGCCTCTGGCAGCTTTCCTGGGGAATCTTAGCCCATTCCACATGAGCAATGGCCTCCAGTTCAGTAATATTCTAGGATTTGCGTACTGCAACCGCCTTCTTCAAATCCCACCAGAGATTTTCTATGGGGTTCAAGTCAGGTGACTGTGATGGCCACTGAAGAATCTTCCAGGACTTCTTCTGCAACCAAGTCTTGGTGGAATTTGAGGTATGCTTGGGATCATTGTCCTGTTGGAAGGTTCAGCTTCCTCACAGATGGCATGATGTTTTCTCCTAGGATTTCCTGATACTTCAATGAATCCAGTTTGCCTTCCACACATCGCAGGTTTCCTGTGCCAGAGGATGCAAAGCACCCCCAGAGCATCACCGAGCCACCACCATGCTTGACTGTGGGCAGATTGTTCTTTTCAGCATGTTTCATTCTTCTTCCTAGAGACATACCGCTGATCCATTTTGCTGAAAACTTCCAGGTTTTTTTTCATCCTCCCCAGAACAGAATCCCAAAACCTTTATATGAATTTGAGCATATTGGAGCCAAACTTTCTTGTGCTTTGGGGTTAGTAGTTGTGGAATTCTGGCATGGAAACCTTCTGCGTTTAGTACGCACCTTACTGTGCTCACTGAAACCGGAGTGCCTGTTGCCACAAGTCTTCCTGCAGGTCTTTTGCAGTCACTTGAGGATTTTTCACAAACGTGCCATCTCAGAAATCTGTTTGGAGTCATTGATAGTTTCCATTTTCTGCCCCATCCAGGTACTAAAACCACTGTTCCCTTAACTTTGAACTTGCAAACTATACAAGTATCCTACAGGGTCTCTGGGAACATTCAGTGCCTTTCTATCTTTATGTATCCTGTTCCTTCTCTTAAAATTTTTGACCATTCTTTTGGCATTTTATTCAGGGAGTTAAATATTTGTGAGACTGGAGAAGTCATTGTTGAATTTTTTTGTTGGATTTGCGGAAACCACTTGAAGCATTCAATGTGTTGCTTTTGTTTGATTTGTTCATTGCAAACAGCTGATTGTCTGTACAATAAACCCAATTTGCACTGGGAGTTTAATCATTTTGATTTCAACTGTATAGTTAGGAGATCAATAGACATTTCTGAATATGAACTAGAAAAAAGCATTTTTGTCCATGCAGAATTCATGTTTTCAAGGATTCCCTGCAACTTCTTATCTCACTAAAAAAATGTTCAATCTGTCATTACCATTGTCATGGCAAGTTACCCATGCTACTTTGGAAATACTTTGGGAAACCTTTGTCAGTCAACACCATTTGCTTCTGCATCCACAGATGCAAGGTAAGGCTTTACTATGCAAAGGAGAAGCCATACATCAACCCTGTCCCAAAGCATTGCCGACTTCTCTGGGCTAGGTTTGATCTGAGATGGACAGTAGTACAGTGAAATCGTGTTTTGTGGTCCAACAAGTCAACATTTCAAATAGTTTTTGGATAAAAACAGCCATGGTGTTCTCAGGGCCAGAGTGTAAAAATGACCATCCATGCTGTTATCAGCGTCAGGTCCAAAAGCCAGCATCTGCCATGGTATGGGAGTGTGTCAGTGCACATGGCATGGGTAACTTGCACATCTGTGAGGGCAACATTAATGCAGAATGATATGTTCACATTTTGGAGCAACATATGCTGCCATCCAGACGTCATCTTTTCCAGGGACGTCCCTGGATTTTCCAGCAGGACAACGCCAAACCACATTCTGCCCTGATTACAAGCGCATGGTTGCGTAAGCAGAGAATGTGTGTTAGCATGACCTGCCTGCAGTCCTGACCTGTCTCTGATGTAGAATGTGTGGTGCATTATGACGCGCAAAATAAGGCAATGAAGACCCAAAAGAGTTGCGCAACTGAGGACATGCGTAATGGATGAATCTGTATAATTCTGGAAAATTCTATTTGCTAATCTTAACCAAGTGGTATCTTCAGTGCCCATAAGCTTAATAGATCAGTTATAAAAAGAAAATGTTACACACTGGTAAACTACCCTGGAAATCCAGAGTTCTCGCGAGAGCACAATTTGAATTTGCTCAGCAAGTTACTCTGGCACCGAGTTATTCTGCTCATTAACTATGCCCTTGTAGCCAAGCTGCACCAATCACATCGGTGTATCTGATATAGGCGGGCCAGAGGTGTGTTAAACAGATGACGACAGCGCTGCGACCTCGAAGTCATTAGTAAACATTGTAAGATCGCTATGGATGCAGTTGATTAAAACGGCTTTGGCCATTACAATGAACGAGTTCGACTTGGCTTTTTGTCTAAAAAAGGAACAGAAGACGGCGCTCAAATCGTTCCTTTTTAAGAAGGACGTTTTTGCTGTTTTGCCGATCTGATACGGCAAGAATTTAAACTACCAGTTAGCTCCGCCATAGGGGCTTAGCGAAAACCGACTGGTGATTGGTCGTAGTGTTATCCAATTGCGTACAGTGAGATTTTCAAATGCACGCTTGTGGACTCCCTCGAGTGGAGTCATTTTCATTACTCGATGCCAGACCCTAAATCGTTCAGGATTTGGGTCTGGATTTTTCCAGGCTACTGGTAAACAGTCAACTGTCCCAATTTTTCTGGAGTGTGTTGCAGTCACCAGATTGGAAAAAATTCACAATAAAATAAAATAAAACAGCACATAATGTGTTAATTATGTGTTTTCAATATAGTACAGAGTACATTTAATTTTCAAATTACTCTTTCTGTTTGTTTAATTTACATATTAAATTGATAAATGTCTGCTAAATGCCATGAATGAATATGTACCATCAAGTTCAACATTCTAAAAATCATTCTGGCCATTTGTTCCAAAAGATTAGATTTTCTATCTGTCACTACTGGGTGAATTACAGGAGTGAATACATTTTTAGATGACAGATTAGACAGACAGACAGCCAGATGTCACTTTTGCATATAACGTGTGACATTTATATTCTCCTGATTGAGTGCAATGTATTTACCTTGGCCTCATGTGATTAATCTCTTTAAACATTAATCTTGTGAAGTAATCTGTCCCTCATTGAACACAACGTATTCACTTAGGCATTAAGTCTGTGACAACATCAATAGTGGGAATCTCTTTCCTAACGTTAAATAAATTATTTTTATTTAATGGGACAATAGATTTGCTACACACATTTCTAGACCTATAACTGAATAACATTAATTGATGGACAGAGAAATACAACACTAATATACGTTGAGTTGTCCAGTTAAGAGTCCCCACACTCTGTCCAATCAAAATTAAAAATCTGTAGCAAAATGTGAAGATTCTTGTCCAATCATTAAATAATTTAATCCAATCTGCACGTCAACATCTTGTGCTTTTCATAACTCATCTGTAGCTCTCTGGCCTCCTCCTTTGGAGGCACACCTGGCACTGTGCAAACCTCTGAACCATTTATCACATTGGACGGCTGTGAACCTGAAGTTGCACTATGTAACTTTCCTTTAATTTGTTCTGGTGGGCCTAAATTTTACGTACATTTTGTAAGTATTGTTTTATATGTTAAGTTAGATATTTCGAAATGTGGATTTTTCTTTTCTAATATTGTCTATTTTTGTATTATTTAAATTGATATTATCAACTCTTGGATACAATATGCTAGTTCCTAAAGTGTTTTTGTAGTTTTCAACAAAGTTACATAATGCAGGTTTAACTGAGGAAGATGGGCTCATACTAATATATGGCCTGGTGTAAATGGAATGGAGTTAAACACATTAAACACATTATGAGATACCATTCCATTAACTCCAGTCCAGTCAATATTATGAGCCCATCCCTCTTAATTAAGGTTAATTGGCCTCCACTGTTATGCCAACTATGAAAAGTTCACCATTTTAAGAACACTTGATTGCCGAAGTTGGTCTTGTGGTCTAAGGTTCAGACTCCGGTTGAGCCTCGGCTCAGTCAACTGTCTGTGCCCTTCTTCTATGCCTCCCCCTACATATCTTTTTCCCTAGCTTCTGCTTCCTACTGCAATGGCTAAGAATAGAATCATGTGATGCTTCCTTAGCCCAGTGGTTCTCAAAGCTCTCTTGGGGACCCCAGCCATGCCATATATTACTTGTATCCCAGAGCTAGCTCACCTGAATCCACTTGTTAGCTAAAAAATCAAGCACTTGGCTGCTGGAATCAAGTGAACCACAACAAAACAATGAGATCTCTTGAGGTCCTCAGGAGAGGATTGAGAACCACTGCCTTAGCCCATAGAAAATCACACTCACTTGATTACATGAATAGGGAAAAAAAGGTGTTAACCTTCCATATTTAGGTTTGGGAAGCATCTGACCAGTAACGAATAAATCAAATCCGAAGCTAGCACATTTTCTGTCCCAGAGCAAGGATATAAACTTGCCTGCTCCCAGTTTGCTGCTGAATATAGAAATATGTTAAATGTTATATGTTATACGCTATATTCACCAGGCACTGATTGCTCAGTGGTTAGGGACTTGTAGTCAGAGGGTTGCCGGTTCGATTCCTGACTGTACCAAATGGCATGTCCTTGAGCAAGGTACTTTACCCAATGTTGCTCTAGGGCAGTGGTTCTCAACTCCGGTCCTGGGGACCCACTGCCCTGCATGTTCTAGATGTCTCATAGCTTCACCACTGAGGCTACCAGCTATTTATGTGCTCTGTTTCATTTAAAGTAGGTGTTGGAGCAGGGAGACATATAAAACATGCAAGACAGTGGGTCCCCAAAACTGGGGTTGAGACCCACTGCTCTAAGGGGATGTCCTTGTATTAACTGTATGTCCCTGAGTGTCTGTTAAATTACTAAAATATGTATTACAACCTTTTCCTGAAGAATTAAACAAGCTACACATATGTTTTGTACTGTCCTGTCTGCCTGTGTTTTAAATAAATAATATATGAAAGAAACATTACATCAGAAGGATCCCTCAAAACAGTGTTGCAATTTTACATCACTTGGTTTGAAAAATGAAGTAGCTTAGTGGCTTTTGTGAAACTGCTTCTGTCAATCACATTTTCAAATAAGGTGTCAAACCCAGACTGTTAGAGGCCTACCTCAATCCTGCCTTGCTTTGGTATTGTAGAAGTTGATTCTTCATATACAGTAATAATCAATCAGACTGTCATATACTAATAATCAATAGTATATGAAGAAAATACTTCTACAGGATCCTTGTTACGACGATGCCCGGGGGTCCGACATGGGGCAGTGCAAATTAGAACAGCGCTCCCTAGAGTAGATGGGTAGATACTATAGTCGGATGGGAGTACTTTGTCACGTCCCTCTCCAGTGACTCCCTGTGTAGATAGTCCGCCAGTGAAGTAAATCATGGCTGTATAGTTCAGCAATCTGTAACCTTCCATGCATGTATTTTAAAGGTTTTTTTCAGGTTGAGTGAGCAGTGTGATATGAACGGGAACGGCTTGGCGACACATACTTGGAGGAAGCATATGATTTATATTTGACTACCGTCTGTGAGGAGTTGCCGAAAGCACAAGATCAAATGGGAATTTGACATGACTACACCAAGCTTACCCCTAGGGGGGGAAATAGGGGTAAGCTTGGTGTAGTTTTATGCTCCCGACTCTGGGCTAAACATGCCCCCTGGCAACGTGGGTTCAAGCCCCAGCTTGGCCGCTGTCTGTGCCCTTCCACTCCCCCTACATGCCTGCGTCCCTAGCCCATGCTTCCTACTGTTCTGTAAATAAAACAATAAAAAATACTCATCATGGGGGTCTGCGTTGCATAGTGCGCTAAGTCACTGCATTGTAGGACAGTCTACGTCACGATAGTCAGTGGTTCGAGTGGTTAGTTTCCCCGGACCTCCAGAACAATGCAGCGCATTGGATGAACTATGTGATTGCCCCTTGCCATCCTGCTTCAGTCCAAGGAGTTGCAGAGCTGATTACCAGGCAGGGTCAGTGGAAATCTGGAGGGGAGAAATCTTTAAAAAAATCACAAACATTTTTTTTAAATAGCCAACCCAAAAATCTTTCACATTTATAAAGTAAATTCTCCCCTACATGTCTAAGGTTTTTGACTCTTTATTCAATTAACATCTAACCAGACATCTTGATTCCAACAGTAGTCACTCTGCAAGTCAGTAAATGTTGGGATCTAGCTACCAAATGTGTATTATTTAAGTTGATGTTTTCAATACCTCAATCCAATACGCGTTCCTAACATTTTCTAATTACTAGTCCTAAAACATAATTTTTGTATTTGTAATTGGTTTTTGAAAAATTTACATAGCGCAGGTTTAAACCTACAATAACTACTTTGTTTAACGGCTTTGACCTAAATAGAACTGAGTTAGTGTATTTTAACACCTACTGATATATTCGCCTTGACTGCTCACTCTCATTCAATACCCATTTAATCACCTACCCTCAGCCTAAAGTTAAGTGCAGACTGGAAGTCAGAAAAACGTTGCTCTCTAGCGACTAATTTTGGTAGGTCAGGTTTTGAAATTATATCATGGTTGTTGGCTGGAAAGTGCATTCTCCTCAGCATGTTTACCAGCAACAATGTCTTTGTTGTCAAACTGAGCCATCTACTGTTCTTTTGTGGAACATTAACACATTTCCACAAATTGTATTTATTTTTATCAACAAAAAAGACATGCAGACATACGGTGTTCGAGATGATCAGCCGACATATGCAGCCGACTGCTACTTCCAGAACAACAATTCACTCATCTTAAAAAAAACATTATACTAAATCAGTGAGAATTTACCCATGATACATTGCGTTTGGTTATGATCCTCTATTTTCCGCATACTGTTCAATGACAGTGATTCTGTTCTATGATTTTCCGTCCTCTCGGAATCAGGTACGGAAGCCCACTAGGAAGGCTGCCAGCTGGAACGCGAAAGTCAACCTCACGTAGCCTAGCAAACAGGAGGCCAAAGTTTAGCTGACGTGACCGGTGAAAGTGCTTAGCTAACGTCACCTAGCTAGAGTATTATCTAAAAACAAAACCGAAGCTGAAAGTCTGAACATTCATTGCTAAGCCAGTCGGCTTATACCAAAATGAATATGGATAAAGCAGAGCTATGTGATTCGTTACTAAACTGGGTAAGTTTTACGATAAGTGTCCATGTAAACAGCTAGGACGTCTACAGTACAGGCTAACTGCTGGAGCTACCTATGCTAACTACTGGAGCTAACACACTGAAATGTGCATCATCAAGTTGTCATTAGTAGCTCCTATCGTAGAAAGTTGTCATCCAACCCGACTTCTTGCTGGCCGTAACATACAAAAAGTACGTTAATATCATTTAGGCACTCGTCGTCTGGTCTCAAACCACATGTAATCTAAAGATAGATGGGGTTGTCTACATCGAAAATTGTCTTCGAGGAAAAACTCCAAAGTTGCCAAACAACCAATACAAAGGTGTAGCCATGTACTGATGTGCTACTAAAGGCACCTCATGAAAAGCATGGAGCTATAAATCTAATTACACAAAACATTTTGTTCAGGATATTTAAAATGATTTAATCGTGGAATGTTGAAGTTTGGAAGCTCCCAGGCATATAATTTTGTACGAACAGAAGTAGAAGGGCTTTTGGAAGCCGCCGTCAAGAATGAATTAAAAATAAATGTTTTTTCATTAGCAGTTATTATAGCATCTTAACAGAGATTGAAATAGCCAAATTAAACCCCAAGAAGGCAAGCAATGCACAGACAGTGGCTATGAAAAACAAACGTCAGGAACCTAGATAGAAAACTGACTCAGAGCTGGCTAGTCTTATTTTGGCAGTACTGGGTAGATTTAATTGTGTCCATTTGTTTGAATTGTGTAGGCAGCAACATTTTATTTTTATTAACATATTCCTTGTATCTATATGTTTGTGTTCAAAGTGTCAGAATATATTAAAACAGTTTTGGACTAAAATATACACTAACCTTTTTCTTTTTATTGGCTGATGTCCAACCCTTCCAGCTACAGACATTTCACGTGCCCTCATGTACCAGCAAATTGGACCTGACAAGTGGAGTGGCTATTGCACATGTTCTACACAGGATGTAAGGGCACAACCTGTTTTCAGTTTGTTGGTGGGTTTGTACAAGTGTAGACGCAAGCTAAATTCAGATAAACAGGTAGAAAAATACTTATTTGCAGAATCTATTATTACATCACATGGATGCACAATGCAGTACTAAGGGATTTGTAGATTTATTCTCATTTGCGTATCTGTTAAACAGTGACATTTTGATTTTGTCACCTTCAGTGACCTCCTTTGTATTGAGCATATCTGAGTCAGTTTTATCTTGTATGCAAAACCTTGTTGTAAAGAGGATGGGCAGTTAGTCGTATTTGAATTCCATCTAAGAGGGAATAGGTCTACACTTTTCAGTGTCTTGCGGCTTGGGAATAGCTGTGATGTTGTTAAAGCAGATGATTGTTTGTAAAAAAGCTTGGCCATTTTAGATCCAGATATAATCTTCAATGTAATGTGCTCTGTTAAAGGTTGTTGTGCTATTGATTTAATCCAGGTCATGATTATAAATCAGAATCTGTTCTCAGTTGGCTACCTAGTTAAAGGTGTACTTTGTAGAGTTTTTACAACTGAACTATTGATTTTTTTATTTCTTCCCTCCGGGTGTGATTTTCTCCCCTCCCTCTAATCTTGCCTTGTCCAGGGAAAGTCAGAGAACCCATAGTCAGGCTCGAACTCATGACTATCATGACGTAGACTGTCATGCAGTGCAGCGACTTAGCCCACTACGCCACGTGAACCCACAAACTATTGCTTTTTAAAATGAGCGTCATAAAAATGTGCTTCTTGATATTTTTTTTAATTGCAAAAAGTGATGTAGATAGGATAATGATTTTCTACACTGCAGAGGTTGTTACACACAACGTTGTTTTCTGTTGTTAACAGAGATCCTGCATGGTTTAATGAGGCCTGGCTAGGCAGAATCAAGGAGGAGAATGGGGCCAACTGGCGCCTCAAGGTATGCAATGAGACAGTTGATTATCACTCTCTCTCATGGCATTTTCACATTGGCCTGCACTGTCCAGCTCAAACTGGTATCGTGTTCCTACAGGTGAGCAACCTGAAGAAGATACTTCAGAGCATGATGGAGTATTACCATGATGTGAGTAAAAGCTGGAATTGATGATGCCATATGCACTTCACTAGCTCGATCTTGTTTTTAGATGTTAGTCAGCCCGTTATACATCTTAGTCATTTTGAAACGTCATTGCAAAAAATATAAAAATATAAATTTTGCAATGACATTTTGCGATGACCTTTCAATGACGCTTTTATATAAAAATTATCCTGACCTCCATGAACAGGTGCTTGGCCACCAGGTAGCAGATAAGCACCTTCCAGACATCAGTCTGATTGGGGAGTGTGGGGATGTGACCGAGCTGGGCAAGCTGGTGCAGCTGGTGCTGGGATGTGCTGTCAGCTGTGAGAAGAAACAAGGTGAGCTGATTGGATGAGACCCAGACACCCTGCTTGGTAACCAGTAGCCTGAGCTCATTCCCACACACTCCCACCCATATCCGCGGAAGATCTGGTGGAGCTTTGCTGCAAATATGGCCTTCAGTAGCTTAGAAAATTACCACTAGAAATCGGCAGAGTGCTAGCCATCGGCTTAATCTGCAAACTCCCACTACACACTTTCCCGTATGTGTCTTGTTTGCTGCTTTTATATCCCCCTGTATTTATTGGCTGAAAATAAATGATTACAAAAACATTACATAGCGAGTTTCCTTGCATGGTCATTCCCACAAGGCCAACTTCGAATTGAAAATGTTCTTGGCTCATACTGTATGCGTAGTGTGCAAATAGCCTGGGGACGACATTACCAGAAGCTAGTCAGGAGGAAAACAAGAAAACTCAAGTGGAATCATATAAGCCATAAAAAGGAATGTCTGGAATGAAAAACAAGGCCTTAACCTGGTTGTCACATGAATGTTTATTACTTGATCCTGCACAAGGTCAATCCCTGAAAGCCCGTTTATATAGATTGTCTTATAAAACAGTTTAATATCACTGTGATGCTCAGAGAATATGTGATTGCACACGGACCAACTGTTTGGCTGTGTCTGTCAGACGTCAACGTGAAATTCACTGCAGTTGAACGTGTTTTTTGTTCATAGAGCAAATCCGTCAGATTATGACCCTGGAGGAATCTGTCCAGCATGTTGTCATGACAGCCATACAGGAGGTAAATAATGTTTTCAGATTATTTTCCTTTTGTAGACCTGTGTATCCTCTGAGATTACACCTACAAGCACCACGCATGATCAACTGAACCTCACAGTATTTAACTGCAAAATGCTATAAAAAGGGCAATAGCTCACTTATTGCCCTCCTTCCTTCTATATTGACACTGGGTTTAACCATGTCATATGTCTTTATGGAAGACCAGCCAGCCATTAACTGATGTTTTATTGTAGCTCCTAGCTAAAGAGCCAACTGATCCAGGAAGCCCTGAGCTCTACGGGGACTTTGACTATCAGGTAAAAGCGTCTGTCGTTTCACACTGCTTTTTTGTGCTCACGAAACCTTCTCACCCCTCCAAGTCAGTTTTACCTTTCCACTTGATGCGTCATTTCCATTTGCCCTGTGTGGCCTCTCACCCACTGTCTTCGACATCTCCTGTGCCACTTTCTGTCTCCAGTCCAGGAAGTATTATTTCCTCAGTGAAGAGGTGGAGATGAAGGAGGACTTGGGCCAACGCTGTCGGGACCTGGAGAACCAGGTGGGCAGAGTGGACTTGTTATATTAGCTAGCTAGCATGCTGGGTGTGTCTCTCGAGCTAGTTGCCTGTTTGCAGTGACCCCAGTTGATTAGCATGGCTGTGGTTTGTTTTCCAGTCTGACTAGCTGTCTGGCTTGGCTTGTTCACCACAGTGATATTTGCTGCTAATGATACCTCTGATAGGCCAGTGATTATTGGATGGTAATATTTAGTAATGCATCCCTACATTTAACACGAGCCAAGGGTTGAAATGCATTTGTCACAACATAACATAGTTGGTAATTTGTTGGCAATATGTTGAAATATTATGCAAATAATTATTGTTTTGTAGTTTTTAAGTTCCTTCAAAAAAAATTTCTGGTAAGATGCTAAAACAAGCCATTTGTTCTTGAAGTTCAGTGTAGGCTGTGTGCAAACTAGAGCGATGCCCCTCAGGTAAGTAAGACTCCCCCATTTATATTGGAATGCTTGCTTGCCTAACCCCACACATAAATATGTTTAGGATGGATGTTTTACCCTTTTAGTGAACAAAACAACGGGCAGTCTATATATGGTAACCCCAAGGACAGTCCCATACCAAGTTTGGGTAGCTTGACTCTTTAAAGAACATCTCTTTCTATACTCACTCTGTAACAGCTGGTCAGACTGCCTCAGATCACTGCTTTTCCATTAATTTCTGTCAGAAGTTCCTGGTTGTGAGCCTGAGGGCTAATGCTAACAACTGTTTCATTGAGAAAGTGGCCCACCATCCTGACACCTTATCAGGCCAGCTGACTAACTGTGCTTTGACGTTTGTGCATGTGAAGTTACCACCAAACCCTCAGCTCATGAAAAACAACGCACGTGTTGCAAGAAATGTGTGGTGTCTTGTTGCTTGATATGTGAGTGTGACTTTTTCTTTCCCACTTGTGGAGTGTCTTTTCTGTGTTCAGCATATTCATGAGTCAGTGGGAGGCTTGTTGGAAGTGTTCAGCATTCTAAAGAGTACGTGAGCTTTGTTTTTAGTCTGTCCTCAGCACTTTGTGTCAATGTGTGACCTTTTTCATTTCTCTTTTGGCCTCCTCCCACGCTTCAGTGTTGGTTTCATGCCACGTATTGCCGAGCTCTCTGCCATGTCAAATCGTGTGTATGTGGTCCTTAGCTGGCAGTGATCCTGGAGGAGAAGTCGTCTCTCTTGGCGGAGGCTCATTCCCTGAAGGAGAAGCTCCTCCAACGGGACCCGCAGGACGCCTCTACCGCCATCACTGGCAAGAAGCTGCTGCTGCTACAAACGCAGATGGAGCAGCTACAGGAGGAGAACTACAGGTCCCAAAACCCCGAGAGCACACTATACCTGTACTCATTTCATGCTCTGTGTTCATGATGCTTGATTGATTCTGCAGGCTGGAGAACAGCAGGGAGGACATGCGCCTGCGAGGGGAGGTTCTGGAGCACGAGGTGTTGGAGCTCACCTGCCGCAATGAAGAGCTGACCAGCCTGGCACACGAGGCCCAGACCCTCAAAGATGAGATGGACATCCTCCGGTGAGACAAGGGGGGCCGTAGTCCCTCAGCAGTCTGTTGACTTACCTACGCCCTCTCGCCCCCTCATTCAACCTCTCCCATTCTGCCCCTCCCACTCAGACACTCTTCTGACCGCGTGAGCCGCTTGGAGGCACTGGTGGACACATACAAGCGGAAGCTTGAGGACTTGGGTGACCTGCGCAGGCAGGTACGTCTGCTGGAGGAACGCAACACAGTCTACATGCAGCGCACCTGCGAACTGGAGGAGGAGCTCCGCCGGGCCAACGTGGTCCGCACCCAGCTGGACACCTACAAGAGACAGGTGAGCTGGCGCCCGCAGAATGGAAGCGCAGAGGGGAACGGTACGTACGGTGTAGGAGGCCGTGGGATCACTGTGTTTGCCTTCCTGCCGTCAGGTCCATGAGCTGCACACCAAGCACTCATCTGAGGCCATTAAGGCTGAGAAGTGGCAGTTTGAATACAAGAACCTCCACGACAAACACAACGCTCTGCTGCAGGAGAAAGAGGTGAGACGCTCTGGGACGATGGCTCCACAGACAAAAATGTTCAACTGAACGAACACAAAATCTAAGTGATGTTAACTTCCAGTTTGTAGAAGTCTGTGGCAGGTACATCGGAGTAGTCTAACACTAATGTGAAACTGTCTTCCAGCGGTTGATCTCTGAGAGAGAGACCCTACGCGAAACCATTGATGAGCTCAGGTGTGTGCAGGTTCAACAGAACTTCAATAATGAAACAGGTGAGGACAATTTGGTGGAGAAGAATGTGGGGTTTGGGGTTGATAAGACTTGTGATGTTCATTTTCCACAAAATGTGTATTCCGTGATTTCTTCAGATGGGTTGTGTGTTGAGTCTGGCACAGTGGGGAACCTGGCCTCCGAAATGATGCCCACTGAGTTCAAGTAAGGGTGCTGGTACTTTTTTTTTTCAGTACTTTCTTGTAAACAAGATGATTACATTGAACATGCACTGGTCAGGCTGTTATCTGACCAATTGACATCCAGTGGTCTCAGTCCGTAGCTCAAAAATGTGGTCCCAACCTCATCCTCAACTGTCGTCCACTGTGACAAATGGCAAAGATCAGATTCCTCAGCTACGGTCTATTTCTGGAAACAGAATGTTCCATTGGCTCCATGAGTAGGATAACTGTCTGGCCCAGCTGGTGTAGAGTCTGCGGGACAGCTGAATGGTTTGCTTGATGTGTGGTGACAGCCCGTTGTCTTCGCCCCACTTCCCATCCCTGGTCGCAGGGAAACGGTGGTCCGTCTTCAGAGTGAGAACAAGATGCTGTTTGTCCAGGAGGAGAGTTACAGGCAGAAACTACTGCAGGTGCAGGAGGAGCTGGAGGAGTCTCAACGCAGCCACCACACCCTGGAGACACAGAACAGGTGTGTGCGCGTGTGCATGGCAATGATAAGGATATAGACAGCTTACCATCTAGAAAAGTAATATGGTGTTTTTAGTTAGACCTGAAAGTATGTACCAAGGTCAATCAGTGACGAGTTTAGCTAAAGTTTGTTGTGCCAGATTCTCTGTTTGACCATTTGGCTAATAGGAGTAGAGATCTGTCTAAATGTCATCTGGCTCTCTGGCGTAGAGTGTTGTGTGGGCTGGAGTGGAGGAGGGTTACAGCAAGGGGCCAGATTGTGCGGAGTGTGTGGCGTGTGAGGCACGATGGGCGCCGAGTGTGGGAGGCTGGCTGGCATCCTGAACAACAACAGCAGCAGCAGGAGGAGGCGGGTGTCCTGAGCTGTGGAGGACGGCACCTCATGAACCTCACCATGCTGGAGCGGGCTAATGCAGCTGCTGACGGGCCTCCATGTGACCTTGTATTCAGCGCCAGCCTCTCTGAAATGGTTCTCTCTCTCTGGTGTCCAGGCTGAGCCAGCAGCAGATCTCTGAGCTGCGTTCCCAGGTGGACGATCTGCAGAGAGCTCTACAGGAGCAGGGCAGCAAGACGGAAGATGTGAGTGGACATAGCGGCTCTTTCCCCTCTCCTTCATCCACCCTGTAACCACTCATTCAATCTCTCTACCTCTAATGTCCTTATTACCACTGGCTGACTTCTCTAATCACTGAGTCGACCACGTCTTCTCCGATCAAACATCACAGGATATAGAAAATGAGTACAAATCAGGGGTGCTGATGATAGATGGGCTTCTCCTAATTGCATTTGCACACGCGTCCTCTCCTCTGTCCTCTGTCCTTTTGGTTAGAGGTCAGTGTGTAAGTGACTAGAGTGAATGTGGAGGAAAACGTGCTACGAAATAGGGTGGTACGTCTCCACTAGCATCATTAGGCAAATTACATTGTCATGGATGCATCCCAAAGTAACTTTAATGTCTGCTATGTTATGTAGCCTTGGGTTTGATCTTGGGCTTGGCTTCTCCAACCTTTCCGGAGCTCTAGCATGAGGCTGCGCAAATTGGTACAGTGCTGCTTGGTATATCGTATAGATGAATTGGATTAACGTACCATTGACGTTAATATACCTACCATTGACGTTAATATACCTACCATTGACGTTAATATACCTACCATTGACGTTAATATACCTACCATTGACGTTAATATACCTACCATTGACGTTAATATACCTACCATTGACGTTAATATACCTACCATTGACATTAATATACCTACCATGTGAAAACACAAGCTTACATTGAACAATGACACCGATATCAGTCTGGCAGTTTGAAGAATCAGAGTTTGGGACAAGGGGCATTTCAAATGAAGTTGAGGAAAATGAATTTCCTTGGTTAGTGGTCAATCTAATCGCAATCTAACCAACAACCAATGTGAGGTAGATAGCAAAACCTATTTAATTACCTAGTTAGTTGCAATACTGTAGCAGTAACACTACTCAAAACTCCATGAGGTTCTTTTGTTAAGCAACAGATACATTTGTGTTATTTGACACAGGTATAGTTACAATATGTTTAGTGTTACTAAGTATGTTTGTTATTTTTATGTTTGCTTTTTTCATTTGGCCACTCTTGAAAACAGATTGTGTTTTTTGAGTTTATCCTGAAATGTTTTTTCTCCAGATTAATAAATAAACATAATGATTGCTATAGCGTCGATACAACATACTCAGAAGACGTTGTTTTTCAAATGTATTTCTGTGCAATAAAAATATTTGATTTCGGTTCGATTCTCCTACACCTCGCCAGCTGAAATCTAGTTCTTCAAATGGTGCTGATTAGACCTGCTTGGGCACAATCATAGTAATAGTCACTACTGCCTGACTGATATTCGTGTAGCGTTTGAATGCTAGCTTGCGAGTTCAGGCGGCACTGCCTCACTAAAGAGGAGAGGCCAATGTTCACCAATCTATTACTGGTATACTTCTGATACCTATGTATGTACTTAGTTCTTGAGAGTGAAAGGAAATGTTTGTGTTTTAACACTTAGTTTCTATTAATTGGAAACAGCCTAGTACTTAGCCGTTAAAAATGGTTGTAGTGTCTTCCGCTCCTGAGTTGTTTGTGTGAACTTGAACCCTTGTTTGCTGTGTTGATTCATCATTAACGCCTGTCGCTCTCTCTCCCCGCCTGCACCCACCGACTGACATTCCGCTAATCAGGCCATCGTAAGTACGGCCCTTCACTGCGTCACTCTGATTTGACTTACTACAACCGATGCGATTGTGTGTTAAGCGTCTGCTGTTTCTGTCCGAGTCTGTTCTTTTGTGGTTTTAGTGTTGACAGACTTTTTTTTCCTTTCGTTAAGTCATCCCTCCTGAAGAAGAAGCTGGAGGAGCACCTGTGAGTACCATTATCAGCGATGTTCGAAATGACACTGCAGCTCTAATGAGATTGTTAGCGTCACTGGCCCCTCCCTCATGTGTCCTCCAGGGAGAAGCTCCATGAGGCCCACTCAGACCTGCAGAAGAAGAAGGAGGTCATCGATGACCTGGAACCTAAAGTGGACAGCAACAGTAAGCAGCCTCTTATTTCCTCCTGTTTAGAGAACATTCTAGCTCTACAAATGACCTTCATATTCTCTTTCAACCCTCAGTGGCGAAGAAGATCGATGAGCTGCAGGAGATCCTGAAGAAAAAGGATGAGGACATGAAGCTGATGGAGGAGCACTACAAGCGCTTTGTAGAGAAGACCAAGACGGTGAGTCTACCGTGAGCTTATCCTGAACTCATCCACCCAGCAGATCAGTTTTGGTCAGATCCAAGGTCTTCCTGCACTTTGTGACATTGTTGTGTGTGGTTGTCTTGTTGTTGTGTGTCGTAGGTAATGAAGAATCTGGATCCCAAGCAGACCCCCCTGACTGTGCCTCCTGATGTACAGGCCCTGAAGAACCAGCTGACAGAGAAGGATGTGAAGATCCAGTATCTTGAGGTAAAAACCCACCCCACACGTCAGCTAACTGGTCCGCTGCTTGACATCCCTGTACATCACCAACTCCTCTGTTTGCAGCATGACTCTGAGAAGAGCAGGTCCAGACATGAACAGGAGGAGAAACTCATCATAAGTGCCTGGTATAACATGGTGAGTAGGCAAGCCTTTCTGTACTATACAGAATTTGTCAGAAGTGGCTCAAATACATGAAATAATGATTTGCTGTGTTCCTGTTTTTTTGTGTGTTTCCTTCACTGATTATTTATTCAAGTCGTGGTTTAGCGAAGGTGATTCTTAAACATGGAGGGTTTAGCTTCAAGGCCAAATTACACAAGGTTTACTTGTGCGTTCCAGAGATTACTGTCGGCCTAAACATAGTACATAGTACATAGTAGAAGGAAGTCATTGATGGTGCAACAATGAAAGCTCTGCATTCACTAGACATTTTCTTGGCAGTAAGACATTTCATCTGTCCTTTGTCCCGGTTGCTGTCCTCGCAGGGTATGGCCCTGCATCAGAAGGTGGCTGGGGAGCGGACAGGCCCCTCCAACCAGGCCCAGTCTTTTCTGGCTCAGCAGAGGCAATCGACCCACATTAAGAGAGGCCTCGTAGGCCGCCGCCTGCCCAGATAAGGGAGGCCCTCCCTGGTTGATAATGAAGAGGAGGGTAAAGGGTGCTAGACATTGTCTTTATCTTGGTGTTCATGTCCTCTCTAATTAAACTGTCAGTGCCCAGGTGCCTTTACTGGAGGAAGCTTCTCCTCTGGCTGTTGTGGAAGACTGCTGCTGCCCCCTGCTGGTCACTTATGGCATGGGCTTTTCTGAAGAAACAACGATAGAGGTACTGACTGCATGGTTGAGTGCATTTAAAGCTGCCAGGACTCATTTGAACGAAGTTGAGAGAACAGTGTCTCATTGGGAGGTGGAATGGAGAATGACGAAGTGAGACAGTGATAATCCCTTCACGGCTTTCTCTGATCCTTTCACTCATACAGTTTCATAGCTTCTTTCATCTCCTGTTTTTAAAGGTCTGGGTCTTTTATGAATCACTTTATAACATCTCACATTTTGACCTGGATGTGTAATGTTTTTTTATTTGCATACATGTGTAATCATATTCATGCCACAGTAACCCATGACATGGGGCACACATTGATACTTATACTTGACACACTACATCATTTATAAAAATCCTGGAATGCATCTATGATTAATATTTGGTTTTCAAAGTCTATATTAGGGTATTATGAGAATCAATATTTTGTGGGGTGACAGATGGGAATGGATGATTGACACCTTTAATATGGCAGGGGTCTTTACCCTGCTACTACTTTCATATGTTCACTGTCATTGTCCTGTCCACTGTCAGGCAAAGTGTAGTATAACTTTCACTGGGACTAGGACATTAATCAGAGTTGTTTGTTGAAACCATGGAGGTACAATTGTTATGGTGTTCTAGTTATTTGTAGATTGTAGTGCTCTGTCTCTGCAACGTCTGAATGTACATGGTTAAATAGGCCTTGTCAAGCGCTACAGCTCCATATTACCTCTATAATATAGGAGGAACACTACATGACACAGATGCATCTTTTATTTCTATGGATGTTTTTTCTGTTATTAATTTTTCTCCTTTTTTATTATTTGAGTTACTTAATTCCTTTATTTATTCGTTATTTTCTTAATTGTAGTATGTATCTATCTATGTATGGAGCCAGAGAGCAGCAAGAATGTCTTTCTCAATGTTTGTTTTAATTATTTAAATTTTATTTTAAATTAGCCCCTCTGCATTAGTCCATGTGGCGTAGTCAAATGCACCAAGCTACAGTGTACATTAATCGCTTTTCCTACCATTTTGGTAAATGGTTCAGAGCCTCGTGACACGTGAGGAGATTGCCCCTGATATAGTTTTAAAGACTGCACTTTTGTTTTATAGTCCTGTTAGGACATAGGCCTAAAGTGTTCCTGTGTAAGGGGCACAATTAATGTGGGGCCCTGTTTATAATGAACATATTACTAGATGTGTTCATACAGACTACTGAACAAGTCTTACGTTGAAGTCTTTGGAGATTTACACAAATCAGACCTTTCTGTTGTAGTAGGGGTTTTGTTTAACTTTAAGATTTTAACTGACTACCTCCAGACTGAAACAGGGTATTTTAATAATTGTTAATCATTGCACACAACACTTTTGGATCAATTTAAACGTTGGTGGTTAAAGAAAAAAGTTCTCTTTTCCCATCTTCATTATTTTCTGAAATTATGGTTGAGTGAAATAATTTATATGCTGAAAACATACTGGCCAAGCCAGATGTTGTAAGGACAATAAGGTATTGAGCTAGCAAAGATGTGTGGCAGTAGACCACTGGTGCAAAACCAATTCTGCAGGTCTTTGCTTATACAATGTACTTGATTAATTAGGTCAGTAATTGTTTATGATCTCCCTTTCAACTGGTTGTCTAGATCTTTATTGGGCCCTAATTGAAAGGAAAAAAACAACATACACCAGGCCCTCTGTGGAATGAGTTTGACACCAGTGCTGTATATTGTCATTCACAACAGTACTGTTTCTGAACAAAGATAGTGAATATATAACTAGCTAAGGGTTTGTACTCTTTAATGTCATCATTTGTTATAAAAGATGACCCTTTGAATCCAGCTACCCAATGATGTTGTCAGTGTCTGTCTGCTTAAAGACTTATACATTTTCTTTGGTACCTGATCTGGGAGGAATATCCCTCTAAGTGTGTAACTACCTGTGCAATGCGTGGTATATACTGGCTAGGAAAACACGTTTGTGAACACATTTTATAGTTTTTGTTTTGCTTCTTCATTTATACACTAAGTAAATGTTAATTTGGTACTAAGACACAATTATCCTTTTTGTGTGTAAAGCATGCATGGTGTGTGAGGTTTTGTCCGTTTTTTTTTTGGTGTCTCTTTAACCCTGTCATTGCATAGATGGTTATATCCTAAATGAAGGTTCTGTATCAGACAAGTTGTAGGTTTGTAGTCTGTTGTATTCTAAAATGTTTGCACTAGAAATAAAATCAGGACTTCCCAACATATCGTAATTGTTTTGTTTATGAATCTCAGTTATTAATCTGATATTGTAGCAATGCTTGCATTGTTACAATTGCCAAATTAAAAGGGCTCTTTGAAACTACATGAGTCAATGAGAGAAATACTTTTCAAGTAAATTACATTATTATTTTTACAATAGCAGGTACAACTAGATAGGCTAAGAGAGGTCTTCTAGGCTGAAGTCTTGGTGTGTGTGTGCAGGAATTTGACCAGCTCTATCAGTTTCCACAGATGTTTATCCATTCTAGGCTACATTCAATTTTTCTTTAAAATTTGGTCTTGTCCAATTCCCACTAACCCTGCCTTGTCGGTAGCTCCGCAAATCCTTGGACAGATGCCAGAGGGTGAGTGGCACTCACATGGTTAATCCAACCATGTCGCCTAGCCGGACAATTCTTTACAGACTGCTCATTCAACACGGAACCCTTTAGTCAGATCATGTACGGGATGATAATGTTCACCTTGATTGAATTTACAGGCGCCCGATCTAAACAAAGGAGTCGCTGGAGAACATTGTGGTAAGGTAGACAATTCAACTTATCTACATATTAAAATCAGTTTGCAGAAGTAACTTTTTTTACATTGTTACAGATATTGTTTATGTACAAAGTAAACAATAAAAGACCCAAAATGTAACCCTGTGGGACTCCTTTATGAATATTAACAAAATCAAACTATCCAATCAGCAACAATAGCCTGTGATCTGTTGTTGCTAAGATAGGTCTGAAACCATGCACAATGAGTTCAGTTTGAATGAAAACTTTTGGGAAGTTCCTCAGTAAGACCCTATTGGCCAGGTAAAAGAAATTCATAACTTACCAGTGATCTATGAAAAACTAAAACATGACACTGTAAAAAAACGGTTGTAATTTGACGGGATATACACTGCTCAACCCAGAAAAGTAATCTATTACACTAACTTGTGGCATCTCTGGTCATTGGTTTACATACAAAAAGTTTTGAACAAAAGATTTTAGTGGAACGAACATAGACCAGTAGTGGCTTAAAAATCACTGACGTCACTCCTTACACGTCATCATGTGACGCGATGGACGTGACGTGATGACGTTATCAAAAGAAAATTAAATTCAACATGGCGGATAGCAAGTGAAAGAAAACAAAACTTGCGACAAGGGATACATCCGTATTTAAATGGCACATTTCACGTTGCGAATCGTTTAGTACAGTAAAAGATCGTTATCGTGGTAAATATATGTTCTGCAATCTGTTTAAATTGAAAAGGGGTGGGTCATTATAGTAGTTGGTGTCGATTTTTGTAAGCAACGTAACCTTAGCTAGCGACCAACAAAAAACAGCTTTCTGTTCCGGCTAGGACATGTGCTAGCCAGCTAGATAAGCGGAGCTGTCCCTCCGATCAATTTATGGATTACAAAATTGTTATTTTGAGACACCAATTTTGTTTTATTTCATTAGACGACGTATGGTAGGTTGTCTTGGAAATCTGCTGCTTCATTTGGAGTCGTTTCTTTTGAGTTCCCACCCTGTTGCTGATAACGTTTCAGGTAGCTGCTAAATAGCACGCGTCTGCTTGTTATTGTCACTCAACCTCCAGAGAAAACCGCGCAAGTTGCAGCAAGATACGACTTTTCAGAAAAGTAACAGCATATAAATAAAAGCTATATAAAGAAAAGATGGATTCGAAGCGGGGGTACGATAGAAGCAATCAAAGCAGCAGTGATTCAAGCAGTAACAGTCCTGGGTCGCCTTCAAGCCCTGTACCTGGAGTCAGCAAAACAGCGGCAGGCAACTCCTTTGCCAACGATGGCAGCTTCATGGAGATGTTCAAGAAAAAAATGGAGGAAGAGAAAAGGAAAAAAACGGACCAAGGGTGCGGTGATAACGGTACTGCTGACGAAGGACAGTCTACACAGGAAAAGAAGACTCCAAGTGTTACCAGCTTTGTAAGGGGTTTAGCAGTTGTTCGAGATTGTAGCAAAAATCATATTCCATAAATTAGAAATAGTTTATACACACATCTCACAGAGACAGGGATGAATTCACAAGTGGAGTTGTGCACTCAATGCAGTGATACTTATAATTAAGCATAAATCCACATTAGTTCTTTGCCAACATTAAAAGGCATCATTAGCTACTCAAGACATGAGGGATGTTTCCCGTGATGTCTTGCAGATGGAGCAGGTGAAGTCTAAACATAGACGTGTCTGTGTTCTCTTGTCTTGTGTAGTCTCCATCATTGGCAGTCCACCTGCAAGGGCTCGTATAACGGTTTCAGTCTTCTATCCCCTAACCCAGGTGGGGAAGCGCAGAGGTGGCGCTAAATTGGCACTCAAGACTGGCATGGTTGCGAAGAAACAGAAAGTGGATCCTGAGGTTCAAATAAGTCTTTATTTCATTAATTGTATTTTGTCATCTTTTTTAAATATAACATATGAACTCTGTACTTAGCTGTCTGTTTATTTTTCCAGATGGAGGGCAAGGGGGATGCCTGGACAAAATACATGGCAGAGGTGAAAAAGTATAAAGCCCACCAGTGTGGTGATGATGACAAAACAAGACCTCTGGTAAAATAGACTCTGGAGGACCTTCAGAAGGCAACCGGAATCGGGACCGCTGCCAAACATTCTGCATACTGCCAGACTCTTTACAGTTGTAGAATCTATCACTTATTTAAATATTTTGTTCGACTTGTTTCCCCTAGTTTATTTCTGTTTAAGATGTCATGCTTGTTTGCTATGTGAGGCAGTGCGGTAGTACCGGTAATTGGCTATGGAGTTAAAAGCTTTCAAGAATGTAATACAATAAAATTGCCCTTGTCAATTGAGGGTCACACTGGGATCGTAGATCCTGGATTGGTCATGATTATGTTTATAGTCATTGTCCATGTTCAGTTAAGTGGCATTTGTCAGCTAAATTAAATTTGAATTGAAAACACTGCCCACTTACCTGTGTTGTGCCTCAGGTGTGTTGGCCTTGATTTGGCCTCCAGAGAACCTCTGCTTTTTTAACCTGTCTGTAGCAAGCAGAGTTCAGGGCTTGTGATGAATTATTTGTTTTTCAGATTTCAGGAAACCTTATTCTTTTCCTTTATTTGATGTCTCTGTGAAATAAACTGATTTTTTTCTGAATGATTTGTTGGGGTCTCAAGTTTCAGGGGACTATATGTTCATTGTGAATGTAAACTGCCAATTTGGATTGCTGGATAAATAGCCACTGTCAGAATACTTTTCAATGGTCACTTGTGCCATTTATAAAATGCATTTCTATTACTGTGAAATTATGGGTTACAAATTCTTTCCCTAGCAATGCAAAATCACACTGGTAAGAAAAGTATGGGATTAGCAGCAGTGAAAATGAATAGTATATACACAGGGATGTTACACTTGGCTGCAAGATGAAAGTGTCTACATATGGATGTGTTTTTGCAAACTGCACAACTCTGTAATGCCCTGCACACTCATTGGTGTGTTCGAACTATGTGATGATCCAGTCAGGATGTGCATATAGTAGTACAACAGCCAAATTTTCTCAGCTTCCAAACTGGGAAGTGGTGCTGCCATGATTTTGTGGACCAATTTATATACTTAATGATGTGGACCCCATGAAAGCTCGATCATCTTGGTTTTGCTGATGTTCTGGGTGAAGTTGTTGACTTGCACCATGTTGCTAGATCGTTGACCTCTTACCTGTACGCAGTCTCCTAGTGAGCAAGCACACCGTCTTGTCTGCAGAATTGGTGTTGGAGCTGTTCGTACTACCGTTGTGTGTGCAGGAAGTACATGACTGGGCTGTGAATGCACAGGTTTCTGCTGACCTGTTTGAGAAATAATGAATTATAGGGCGTCTACTGGCTCTGGAATTTCGGTTAAATAATGGGCATGACCAGTGTTTCCAAGCACTTCATGGGTATTGGTGTAAATGCAAAAGGGTGAGAGTCATTTTGGCAGGTTACCTTGGTATTCTTGAGGACAGAAATTACCATTCTCTTGAAGTAGGTTCGGATTATGGACAGAGGTGGGACCAAGTCATTGTTTTCAAGTCACGTTTGGCTGCAACAATAAAACTTCTAATTTTCATTTTGCCTTCAAAATAAAGGTCTGCAGCGTGTCTATAGTTTTAGTTTGTATTATGTAAGCTAAATTTTCACAAGTAAAATCTATGTGGGGGAAATTATAAATGATGACATTATCTATTTCAATAACACTTTACATAGGTTAAATAATATTATAAGGTGGAGCACACAGTGAGAAATGGTTAGAGCTTAAGTTAATGTAGAGAAGATTATCGAATATAAAAATCCTATTTTGATGTTATTGTTGTTAATTTGCTTGTGCTCATTATCTTTGGAGAGGGATTGTGTAATAAATCCATCCACACTATATGCTCCATCCCCCACTATAATGTACAAGAGATACATTTTGTGGAAAAACACTTTTGTGTAAACCTCACCACTGTCACTGATGGGCCTGCATGACATGAACAAAAGCATTAATTTGACATTCAAACCCATTGGGGGGGCTATCTGGACGCACATCTAGCCCCCGGTTGGATTTCCATCTCTTGTATATTACATTGGTTGGATGTATTACACAATTCCTCTCCAAATATAATGAGCACAAGCAAATTAACAACAATAATGTCAACATTTTCCTCATTTATAATTTCCCCCACATAGATTTTACCTTTGTATTATGTAAGCTACATTTTCAATCTAAAACTATACACACTGCAGACCTTTATTTTGAAGGCAACAGGAAAATTGTTGCAGCCAAATGTGACTTGTAATTTGAAAACAATGTCTTGGTACACGTAAAAAGTGTGTGCACGGCTATACGAAGAATTGTGGTAAAGCCCTCTGAAAAGCAGTTTAAGGTAAGCCCCCTTTGTATGTACACCACGTATGGACTATGGAGCACTTTTACTTCAGCATTTTGGAGCAATTCACATTTAATTTATAGTGAATCTAGCTACATTTTCCCCTTATTTAATTTTTTTGTAATGACTCCACTTGAAATATATTAACATAAGTCCCCTCTATATGTGCACCAAGTATGGAGCACTTTTGCTGCAAAATATAAATACACCTGTAAAAGTATTAATGGACCATATTGCGATTTGAATATTGATATGTATAGAGTGCATCTGGAAAGTATTCACAGTGCTTCACTTTCTCCACATTTTGTTGTTACACACATACTCCAAAATTGATTAAATTATTTCCCTCAAAATTCTACAAACAGTACATTTCAGTCTTTGTTTCGTCAGACCAGAGAATTTGTTTGTTCCTCGTGGTCTGGGAGTCCTTAAGGTGCCTTTTGGCAAACTCCAGATGGGCTCTCATGTGCCTTTTACTGAGGAGTGGCATCTGTCTGGACACTACCAAACAGGCCTGATTTGTGGAATGCTGCAGAGTTGTTGTTCTTCTGGAAAGTTCTCTCTCCACAGAGAAGTGCTGGAACAGAGGAGAGTCCTGGTGGTCCCAAAGTTCTTCCGTTTACAGATGATGGAGGCCACTGTGCTCATTGGGACCTTAAATGCTGTAGATATTTTTCTGTACCCGTCCCCAGATCTATGCTTGGCTACAATTCTGTCTCGGCGCCGGTCTACAAACAATTCCTTGGACTTCATGGCTTGGCTTGTGCTCTGACATGCACTGTTAACTGCGGGACCTCATATAGACAGGTGTGTGCCTTTCCAAATCATGTCCAATCAAATGAATTTACGACAGGTGGACTCCAATCAGGTTTTTGAGACATTTTAAGGATGATCAGTGGAAACAGGAAGCACCTGAGCTCAATTTTGAATGTCATGGCAAAGGCTGTAAATAAATATGTATATAAGGTTTTTTATTTTCAATAAATTTGCTAGGATTTTATACACACTTCTTTCAAATTGTCATTATGGGGTATTGTTTGTAGAAGTTCGAGGGAAATAATTATTTTAATCTATTTTGGAATAAGGGTGTAACATAACAAAATGTGGAAAAAGTCAAGTGCTGTGAATACTTTCTGGATGCACTGTAGATGCATTATATAATTAATTACAGATGAATTTCTCCAAAACGCTACAGTACAATTGCTCTATACATAAAGAAGGGACTTACCTTTATATACATCAAGTGAAATGATCAATAAATTATACAAAATATAGCTGTATGGTAGCTGTATGTATCTCAAAACGCATTTCTCCATATGGTCCTATTATACATTTACAGGAGGATTTCTCAAAAATGCTGCAGTAAAAGTGCTCCACAGTTGGTGTATATATAGAGGGGACCATATTTATATATTATATATATATACACATATATTTATATATAAACTGGAATGATGAAGAAAGTATTTGATTTTAGGCTGTAATGTAGCTTTATATATATAAATATTAAAACCGCCATATTGTCTACAGGATGTTAGCTCTCCAGTACCAGGGTTGATGACCCATGCCTCGATAAATAGCAAGTATAATCAAATAAAATATTTGGATTTAAGCTGCAATGTTGCTTTAAAAATATCACCCTTCAAATCTCCATAGTGTCCCACTATTCCGTTACATGTGAATTTCTCCATAATGCTGCAGTAAAAGTGCTCCATACTTGGTGTACACATAGCGGGGCCTTATGTTAATATATCAAGTAGAATCATTATGAAATTATTTGAAATAAGGGAGAAATCTAGCTGAAAGTGTGACAGCATCTACATCTCAATAGGGTTCCATTTCATCTTTACATGTGAATTTCTCCAAATTGCTGCAGTAGAAGAAGAATCACAAATAAATTACTTGAATTTAGCCTTTAGTGTATCTTTAAGTGTTGCAAGTAAATAGCAAAGTGGATGCACATGCCGCGTCGCAAAACGTGATATTTTCCACTTAACGTGCACTTCAAAAGGCTTTACCACACTTCACTGTATAGCCGCACACACAATTTTTAAGTATCGGCTAGTTTGACTGTAGATCTTCAAGTGTTGGAGACCGCAGTCAGCATTGCTTGCCGTCTCACAGCTGACTTTCCTTTTATAGTCCGTTACTGTTTATAAGCCCTGCCACAGTCAATGTAGTAAGACTCCACCTTCTTCCTGTCCTGTATTTTACCTTGCTTGATGGTAACATCAGCTTTTATTTATTTATTTATTTATTTATACAAAGCATTATGTAGCAATATATAATTGCAAGAATAAAGGCACAAGACAAAGTGCTGATGCACGCTGACAATAGAAAGCCAAGAAACAACATACAGTTTTGTTATACAGTTTAGTAATTTTGCAGACACTTATCCAGAGCTACTTACAGTAGTAAGGGCTTACACTTTCATACTCCTGCATAGTTCATGGCTTTCCTAAGGCTTTTTTATTGAATGTTGGTGTTATGTACATCAAAGAAAGTTCTGTTTTTTTAATTGAAATGACACTGTTCTTAAGTGTCAAAGTCAGCATTTGCATTGAGTATTATCTGTTACAGCTCTTAATAATTACATTGTGAAAAACAGCACCGATTAAACTCACTGACCCGGGTATCACAGAGGGAGGGTTACAAACACACACAAATTTGCAACCTGACCATCAATATTGCATTAGTACATACCAGCACACTCTCAACAAGCAGACAATTCATTCACACTCCCTCCTTGACACAGTGAAAGGTCTGTTTCGTAAACATAGACAAATAACTTTGTCATTATGCCTTAAAATGTACAATATTTTCACAACTGATATCAAATTGCAGTTGAAAAAAAATCCTAAAAGTAACAACCAAAGTTGTCTTGAGGACAGGTATGTTGAAGGGTCAAACTCCCCATTTTAGTTCCGGTGTTCGGTCAGTTCATTAGTTATTCATTCAAAGCAGTCCTAGTTCCTGATTGGTCCTGATAGCTGTCACGTTATAGTGGATGTCCTCGATCCTGCCACCAGGCGAGGTCAAAGAGACTTTCTGTTTACATCCCCTCCTTGACTCTGACTGACATCTGGACAGGAAGAGTAGAGTTCTTGAAATATCCAAAAACAAAAACAAATATTACAAAACGCATGAACACGTATATATTACTACCATAAAAATGCCTTAAGTGAGTGACATGCAACCCACCACCAGACAAGCACAGACTACAGAGGTACAAACAAGATGTCCCCAAGGAAAAACACCAGACATTTGATGTGACCAGGGGTGGGTGGGGACAGAGGAGGGTCAATGGGGGCAGATTTTACCTGAGAAAGCGAGCTGCAAGTGAGGAGGCAGAGCAACCTGAGACCCTGACTGGAGACTCTTTAACAGATCTGAGAAGAGACAGGAGGAGAGGGAGGGAGGGGTCAAGGGCATGGTGGAACAGGAGGGGGAGGGCAAGACGCCAAGAGGACACACAAGACAGGTTGGAAGAAAAATAGTAAAATGGATGTAAAAGCACATGAGCGGGAGATTAATGGAACCGTTGCATTTTAAGGCAGAGAAAGAAATGGAGAAGTTAGGGATGAACCAAAAAACAAAATGGTAGATTGTCAGACAATGGAGAGAAAACTATCAACAGGCTTTCAGACACAAAGCATGGGGATTTAACAACGATCAGACAACAAAAACTAAAATAAATTGAACTAACCCAGACACCAACATATACATATGCAAAAATTCAGGCACCCCTGACAACTTAGATGACTTTCATTTATAAATAATTGGGTGTTTGGATCAGCAATTTCATTTTGATCTATCAAATAACTGAAGGACACAGTAATATTTCAGTAGTGAAATGAGGTTGATTGGATTAACAGAAAATGTGCAATATGCATCAAAACAAAATTAGACAGGTGCATACATTTGGGCACCCTTGCCATTTTGTTTATTTGAATACCTTTAACTACCTAGCACTGATTATTTGGAACACACAATTGGTTTGGTGAGCTCATTAAACCTTGAACGTCATAGACAGGTGCATCCAATCATGAAAAAAGGTATTTAAGGTGGCCAATTGCAAGTTGTTGTTCTCTTTGACTCTCCTCTGAAAAGTGGCAACATGGGGGCCTCAAAACAACTCTCAAATGACACATTATGGTTCTTAAAATCTATCAAAGAGATTTAAACTGTCAGTGTCCACTGTGAGGAACATAGTGAGGAAATGGAAGACCACAGGCACATTTCTTATTAAGGCCAGAAGTGGCAGGCCAAGTAAAATATCTGAGAAAAAGGCGAAGGATGGTAAAAACGGTCAAACAGCCCACAGACCACCTCCAAAGACCTACAAAATCATCTTGCTGCAGATGGTGTCACTGTGCATCATTCAACAATTCAGCACACTTTGCACAAGGAGAAGCTGTACGGGTGAGTGATGTGGAAAAAGCCTTTTCTGCACACACGCCACAGAGTCGCTTGAGGTATGCAAATGCACATTTGGACAAGCCAGCTTCATTTTGGAAAAAGGTGCTGTGAACTGATGAAACAAAGATGTTAAGGAAAAAATAGTTATTTGGTCATAACAAGGGGCGTTATGCATGGCAGTGCTCAAAGACAAACACTTGCTACACACAGTAAAATCTGGTGGAGGTTCCATCATCCTGTGGAGCTGTGTGGCTAGTGCCAGTACTGGGAAACTTGTTAAAGTTGAGGGTTGCATGGATTCCACTCAATATCAGCAGATACTTGAAAATAATGTAGAGGAATCAGTATCAGTCACAAAGTAGAAGTTACGCCGGGGCTGGATATTTCAACCAGACAACGACCCAAAACACTGCTCAAAATCTACTCTGGCATTTATGCAGAGTACAATGTTCTGGAATGGCCATCCCAGTCCCCAGACCTGAATATCATTGAAAATCTGTGGGAAGATTTGAAGTGAGCTGTCCATGCTTGGCAACCATCAAACCTAACTGAACTAGAGATGTTTTGCAAGTGGAATGGTCCAAAATACCTTAATCCAGAATCCAGACACTCATTACAGGCTACCTCAAGTATCTTTAGTTTATAGCTTAAGGAGGCTCAACTAAATTTTGATGTGATATATCTGTTGGGGTGCCCAAATTTATGCACCTGTCTAATTTCATTTTTATGCAAATTGCACATTTTCTGTTCATCCAATAAACCTATTTTCACTACTGAAATATTACTGTGTCCTTAAGTTATTTGATAGATCAAAATGAAATTGCTGATCCAAACACCCTATTATGTATAAATGAAAATCATGGAAATATTCAGGGATGCCTAAACATTTGCATACAACTGTAGTCAGGTCAGAGAAAATATTTGGACAGTGACAAAATTGTTTTGGCTCTGTTCACCACAATGGTATTAAAGGAACACTCCAGACCCCTAAACTGCTCAAAATAAATTTGCCATTCATGTTTCTGACACGACAGTCACTAAAAACACTTCAGCGAGTTTGGTCATTTCCAACTCGTCACCGTAAGTGTCCGGACATTTGCACAATGACGTCACCGAAACAGTTTCTATAATACAGCTACAGGCATTCCGTTGACTTTCTGATCTTTGTCCCAATTTATTCTCCAATTGACTAAATTCCAAAATTGACTGGATTCAAAACTAACATTAATAGTTTAAAAATGTTGCAGTGACATCAGTGTACGAATTTCCTGACATTTAACGGTGGCTGAGTTGGGAATTATTGAACATGCTGAGAAGGTGTTTTTAGTGACGTTCGTGTCAGAAACATGACCGGCACAACGACTTTCAGCTGTTTAGGAGTCTGGAGTGTTCCTTTAAAATGAAACCATAAAGATGTGCTGTTAAGTGTAGACTGTCATGTTCAATTTAAGGGTCAAAATTATTGTATGAACCGTGTAGGAATTCCAAACATTTTTATATATAGCTAGCTCCCCAATTATAGAGGCTCCAAAGTGAACTGGACAAACAATCGTGAATTGTGAGCTTTAATACGTTGCAAATCCTTTGCAGTCAACGACTCCCTGAAGTCTAGAACCCGTTGATATAACCAGATGCTTTGTTTCTCCCCTGGTGATGCTCTTACCAGTCCTTTAATACAGCGGTCTTCAGTTACTTCTAGTTCTGGTGTATTTGCCTTCAGGAAGTGAAATGCATGCTTGATTGGATTCAGGTCAGGTGACTGACTTGGTCATTGCAGAACATTCCACTTCTTTGCCTTAAAAAATATTGTGTTGTTCTCGCAGTATGCTACAGGTCATTGTCCAGCTGCACTGTGAAGTTTCCATTGAGAATTCCACTGTGAATCCATTGAGTTTTTCAGCATTTGGCTGAATCTGAGCAGATAATATAGCATTAAACACTTCAGCATTTACTCTGCTTCTTGTCAGCAGTCATATCATCAATAAATACAAGGGAACCAGTTCCATTGGCAGCCATACACACCATGCCATAACACTACCCCCACCATGCTTCACAGATGAGGTGTTGTGCTTCAGATCATGAGCAGTTTCTTCCCTTCTCCATATTCGTCTCTTCCCATTATTCTGGTACAAGTTGATCTTTGTCTCACCTGCCCATAGGATGTTCAGGTTTTTTGGCAAACTAATCTGGTCTTCATTGTTTTGTCTTACAATGGATTGCATTGTTGGTAAACCCTCTGTATTTACTCTGGTAAAGTCTTCTCTTGATTGTTGACTGTGCCACAGATACTCCTACCTTCTGGAGTGTGTCCTTAATCTGTCTAACTGTGAAGGGATTTTTCTTTACCAGGAAATCCTGGTATTTGTTTGTCATCCACCACAGTTGTTTCCTGTGGTCTTCTGGGCTTTTTGGTGTTCCTGAGCTCAGCCTTGCATCTTTTCTTTTTAAGAACATACCAAATAGTTAATTTGGGCACACTTTAAATGTTTTGCTATCTGAAAGGGTTAGTTTTTTCCTCCTATTGATGGCTTGCTTTAATGGCAGTGACAGGTGTTTGGCCATCATATTGATGGTTAACTGCAACAGACTACACACCTGGCCATGGAATAGTTGTGCCGCCTATTCTCCAATTACCTTTGGACCTTTTCAAAAGTGGGACTTCACATAAATAGTGCTGTAACTCCTACACTGTTCACCCGATATGGACATAAATAATAAATCAAATTAAAGATGAGTGTAAATTCGTTATTTAAATTAAACTCCACTATGCTGTGGGAGACAACTGAAATAATGATATGTCCAAATATTTACGGTCAGCTCAAATGCGTAGGAGCAGGGGGGACATGGCCCACTGCCCTAATGTTGGAAGCAGTAAATCCAAAATTAAAGCCAAATCTAAATTGCTTAAATAGCATTCATTGCAAATGTCAGCAATAATGCTTTTTCGTTTAGTTCAAATCTGGACATGAATGGGTGTGGCCTAGGTGCGTCACTCACTCTGAGTCAGAGAGAATGCTGAGCTGTTGCTGGAGGAGCCGCCGCTCCCTGTGCTGGAGCCCGCTGTCCCCACTAAGGGAGGCAGGTTTAGGAGTGAAGGAAACTGGAAAGGCAGAGAGACGGGAACCAGTCCTCCCAACATGCCGAAGCCCAGAGGGAGAGGCTGAGCAGATGCCAAAAGACTGCTGCTGGCAGAGGACACCTAAAGATCAAAAGCCTCATGTTTAGAAACATTATCTCCACAGACAAAACACACAAACACTGAAGACTAAACACACAGTACACAATATAAACACTGATCATTCGGTGCACAAGCTTCCCCCATCACGGTTAACTCACCTGGGGCAACTGAGAAGAGACAGACGATGTGGACACAGATGTTAAAGGCTTTGCCCCCTGAGTGGCTCCACCCGCTCCACCTGCCGGCCTTGGTCGCTGATTGGTCAAGGCGGTTGTAGAGGGGCTGGTTCCTGAATGCTTGCTGATGGACGAGGTGTTGGTAAGGCTGGTGTTGGCACTGCTGCTAACGGTCTGAGAGGGGGTCTTCTGCCCCACTGCAAGGGTGTAGCCGCCCTGGCCGTGCTTGGCCGGCACCCCCTGGGCACCTGAGAAAGTTGGGCGGAAGCCCGCCGGGCTTTTGGTGGAGTACTGGTGCATACCGGAAGCTGCCTGAGGCCTTGTGTTGGGGGAGGGAGAGGTGGCGGGGGGCGCTGAGGGGTTGGGGAGGCGAGGGGTTAGTTTGATGATGGGGGAGGTGCTGCTGTGGGATGACTTGGTGAGGGTGGCCTGCATGGGGGTGATGAAGTTAGACTGCTGCTGGGCTCCTGAGAGGGGGTGGGAGTAGGAGGGGAGGGGGGAGGCTTTGCTCTGAGACGGCTGGGTCACTCGGGGGCTTTCACCACTACCAGCTTTAGTGTTATTACTGCCAAAGCCCTTCTGACTAGGGGGTGCCAGCGGGGAGGCTGTGGGGGGTGGGCGTGGCTTGGGCTGGGCAGGGGAGCAAGGGGCGCCGGCTTTACTCAGAACCATCCCAGCGGGTCTCTGAGGGCTCAGCATGGACGGTCTGTGGGTGGCAGCCAGGGCAGCGCCGCCCTTCACGGAGCCCAGCCCCTCACTCCTCGCCGAAGACAAGGGAGAGGAGACGGAGGGGGGCCGCGAGAGAGAGGAGGAGGTAGAGATGTAGAGGGGCGCGCTGGAGCCTGGAGAGTTCACTGTGCTTTTCTTGTGCTGCTGGAGGATGGGCGAGGCGTGCAGGGAGGAGGGGGCCGGGGCTGTCTTTGGCCTCTCGGGGGAGGGTGGGCTGTCTCCGTGGACCAGGCCCTTGGCTGCATTGCTGAGGAGGGCCAGGGCCTGGGAGATCGAGTCCAGGGAGGGGGCAGTCAGCTGATCTTCCAAAGAGTCCAGCAGACAGACGGGCTCAGCCGGGGACTGTGAGGGACGACGACTCGCCAAGGCTGCAGGGGATGGGGTCGCGCCAACAGAGGGGGTCGACCTCTGGACCCAAACACCCTCCTTGATTATAAAAACAGGAATGAGAAAGAGCTGTTTAGTGTGGTGACGTAAACCCGTCCAGACAACGATGGCGTTGTAATAACAGCAGCTTGAGCAAGGATCCTCATAACTCACCTTGGGTTTAGACTTGGGAGTGGGGAGCAACTTTTTCTTTGTTCTAGATACCAGTGGAATCAAAAGTATAAGGATGAGTAAATAACTATCAGCAGCTGCTGTACATATTTCTGGACTTCTAAACAATAATGAACACGTGCAGAAACTGAAGTTGTGGATTTCTTGGTCCAGCAGACTAAAAAGCCTGGAAGTGTGCAGCCACAGACCTTAAAACAGGCAAAATATATAAAAGTAATGACTTACAGATTGCCAGTGAGGTGACCATGAACCACGAGGCTCTCCTTAAAAAGCATCCTGTGAAGGACAACATACAAGATACATGTTTAATATTCAAATTCAATATTTTGTAGCGGTCTAAGCTCCCGAACCCTGGATCACATGTGCCCTGGCGACAGCGGTTCGAGCCCCGTCTCTGCCCTTCATGTCTCCCCCTACATGCCTGTGTCCCTAGCCTACGCTTCCTAGGGTTCTGTCAATACAAAATACACTGCTCCAAAAAATCTAGGGAACATGCAATCAGTCAATTAAACTTCAGGGATATCAATCTGTCCAGTTAGGAAGCATAAGTGATTGTGAATCAATGTCACCTGTTTTTGTGCAAATGAAAGTGACAATTTCAGAAATTGCTGGGATGAGGATTAGCACCTCTAAATCTGAGTCCATGACTCTCAGCAGAAAACCGGTGGATTGTGTTCTCCAGGTAGGGACTGAGTTTAAGTACCTAGGGTACTTGTTCGTAAGTGAGGGGACAATGGAGCGTGATATTGGCCTGAGAATTAGAGCAGCATGGGCGATGTGGCATTCGCTTTACCGCACCATTGTGATGAAGAGAGCTGAGCAAGAAGACAAAGCTCTCGATCTCAATCTTCTTTCCTACCCTCACCTAATCAAACTTCATTCCTACACTCACCTAAGGTCATGAAAGCTGGGTCTTGACCGAAAGTACAATATTGCGTGTTCAAGTGGCCGAAATGGGTTCTCTCAGGAAGGTGGCTGGCATCTCCCTTAGGGACAGGGTGAGAAGCTCAGTCATCCAAGAGGAACTCGGAGTAGAGCCGCTGCTCCTTCAAGTAGAAAGGAGCCAGTTGTAAGGATGCCCCCCTTGTGCCTCGGTAGAGAGGTGTTCCAGGCACGTCCAGCTGGAAGGAAGCCTCAGAGGAAACCCCAGACTAGGTGGAGAGATCTCCACACTGGCCTGGGAACACCTCTGGATCCCCCAGTCAGCGATGGTTAATGTGGAAAGGGAAGTTTGGGGTCCCATGCTAGAGCTGCTGCCCCCACAACCAGACTCCGGATAAGCGGTTGAAGATGAATCTGAGATGAAAGTGACAACAGGTGCATTGGAGGCAACAGCAAGACAACCCCAAAAAAGAAAATGGTTTTGCAGGTGGTGGCGACAGACAACTGCACTCTCCTTATCCTGACTAATTCATCTCTAGTTTTGTGTTTTGCTAGTGTCCTTGTCACTACTGTTAGCATGAGGCGGTACCTGCAGCCCATTCAGGTTGCACAGGTAGTCCAGCTCCTCCAGGATGGCAAATCCATATGTTCTGTCGCAAGAAGGTTTGCTGTGTCTGGATAGGGCCGTAGAAGGGCATCAACCCAGCAGCAGGACCGGCATCTGATCCTTTGTGTGAGGAGGAATAGGAGGAGCACTGAGAGCCCTACAAAATGACCTCCAGCAGGCTACTAATGTGCACGTTTCTGACCAAACTGTCAGAAACAGACTCCACGAGAACGGCATGAGGGCCCGACGTCCTCTAGTGGAACCTGTGCTCATAGCCTAGCACCATGCAGTTCAACTGGCATTCACCAGAGAACACCAAAATCAAATACACTGTCTGCTAATAGGTACCGGGATTAAATCCTGTGCTAAATTTGGTTTGGAACAAAAACCTATGGAATTGCGGCTCGCAGGGACATGGAATTAGTATCGCTGCTCTAGTTCAGCGATACTCATTCCATGGTCCTGTGATATGCAATTCCATAGGTTTTTGTTCCAAACCAAATTTAGCACAGGTGACATTAATCATTATTAAGATGAAACGCTAACTCAGGTTAGTCACAGCTGGGGTTGGACGGAAAACGTACGTAAAGGCGGCTCGTAGGAGCAGGAATGAATATCGCTGCTTTAGACCCATCGTCAGAACTTAAAAGGTACAATGTGTAGTTTTCCAAAACAATAACAAAAGACGTACTTTGCATTAAAAAAGCAAACATAACTATACCTATATTTCTTAGTTGTGTACTTACATTATACTAAATGTTTCCACCAACTTTCAAACCCAGAGAAATTTGTAATATAATTGAAGTCTTCAGTCAACGGCGTCATAACCTTAGACTGCTCTAGTTGCTCTAAGTTCCAGGGAACCACCAAACATTAGGTGAATAAAGTTATTATATTTTTAACAATACATTGCTTTGTCAGTGAACATATTTTCTGCCAGAGATGCTAGATTGGAAGGTTGTCATTGACGACATTAACAAAACCCATGATCCCACGCTACTTCCCGACGTCATCCAAGTATATCTTTAGCCATTGTTTTGATTGAGAGACCCCTAGCGGCCAAAAACTACACATTGTACGTTTAACAGTGTACCAGCCCCACATTGTAGGGCTGGTACACCCCTCACATTTTTGTAAATATTTGATTATAACTTTTCATGTGCAACACTGAAGAAATGACACTTTGCTACAGTGTAGAGTAGTGAGTGTACAGCTTTTATAAATGTAAATTTGCTGTCCCCTCAAAATAACTCAACACACAGCCAGTAAGGTCTAAATCACTGGCAACAAAAGTGAGTACACCCCAAATTAAAAATATCCAAATTGGGCCCAATTAGCCATTTTTCCTCCCCAGTGTCATGTGACTAAGTGTTACAAGGTCTCAGGTGTGATGGGGGAGCAGGTGTGTTAAATTTGGTATTATCGCTCTCACACTCCCTCATACTGGTCACTGGTTCAACATCACACCTCATGGCAAAGAACTCTGAGGATCTGTAAAAACGTTTTGTTGCTCTACATAAAGATGGCATAGTCTATAAGAAAATTGTCAAGACCCTGAAACTGTGCTGCAGTATGGTGGCCAAGACCATACAGCGGTTTAACAGGACAGGTTCCACTCAGAACAGGCCTTGCCAAGGTCGACCAAAGAAGTTGAGTGACATGCTCAATGTCATATCCAGAGGTTGTCTTTGGGAAATAGATGTATGAGTGCTTCCAGCATTGCTGCAGAGGTTGAAGGGGTGGGGGGTCAGCCGGTCAGTGCTTAGACCATACGCGGCACACTGCATCAAATTGGTCTTCATGGCTGTTGTCCCAGAAGGAAGACTCTCCTAAGGATGATGCACAAGAAAGCCTGCAAACGGTTTGCTGAAGACAAGCTGACTAAGGACATGGTTGACTGGAACAATGTCCTGTGGTCTGATGAGACCAGGATAAACTTATTTGGTTCAGATGGTGTCAAGCGTTTGTGGCGGCAACGAGGTGAGGAGTACAAAGACAATTGTGTCTTGCCTACATTCAAGCATGGTGGTGGGAGTGTCATGGTCTGGGCCTGCATGAGTGCTGTCAACACTGGGGAGCTACAGTTCATTGAGGGAACCATGAATGCAAACATGTACTGTGACGCACTGAAGCAGAACATGATCCCCTCCCATTCAATTCCATAAACCCATGAGTGAAAGCTACATATTAGCACTTCTTTGGTGGTACATCAACTTCTAGTTCTGATACCATACGACAAAACACTGCACAAGTTGGAAACATCCAACTCCTGCAACATGCGCCATACCTCATCCACATTTTGCAGGATATATAGATTAGCCACAGCGGTGCGGATTGCTTTCTATTGAACTGAATGGACTTCGCCAGAACGCATAAAGTTTGCCATGCCTGGTGTGATCCCAGCATGAGTTAGGTAAAACTGTGTTTGAATACCACACCTCACACTCGTGGAATGATATTCAGATCGAACTTGAGCTAAAGGTTTTAGTGCCTGTACATTTGTTACATTACCATTTTATTGTTCACTAAAAGTTTATTTTTATGTTTTTGTGATTATTATTGATTTATTTATTTATTTTATCCATTTCATTTAATTCATTGTATGTTTTAGTTTTATTATGTATTAGTTTCTTGGCTGCCGTTTTAATAGTTGTATCAAAGGGCACAACTGTAAAAGACACTGTATCAGATTGTTTTCCCTGTGTAAATAAAGGAAGAAAAATATTTTAAAAAATAATGCAAATGCAGACATATCTGTTTAATATTCAAATTCAATATTAACATGCAAAGGTACCTACAGATAGATCCATGTTTAATATTAAAATGCAACATTTTATCAGGCACATACTGACCTGGCCTGCATCCAGCCCTTGGGCCAGAGTGGTTTGACCTCAGTCTCCATGAAGGCCTTGAGATAGTCCTCTGGAGACAGGGAGCTCTGTCCCTCCAGGTCATAGCAGCCCAGCTTCACCCTCACCAGGTTACAGAGCAGCATCCTACAGAACACATCATGGATCACACTCTACACATGCAGCCAACAGTATCTATACAGTACATGTACAGCATTTGTAACAGCAGCTCAATATTTAATCACATTCAAACCAGTGAAGGGCCATGACCAGCGTTAAAAACAGTTTTGCTTCGGCTGTACTATTAATTTGCTATGGAGCATAGGGCCTGGCAATAGGATGATTACGCGTTTCCCTCTTTTCTGATTGATCAAAACACAGTTCAAGACAGTGAGCGAAACAGTCAGAAAGTAGGCTATATTAAGTCAAAGGCCATAATATTACATAGATTAAAGGAACATTCCAGACCCCTTAACACCTCAAAATCATTGTGCCAGTAATGTTTTGCCCCAGACAAGCTAACATCTTAAAGCAGATCTATGTGCGTTGCTTGAACAGACTAGGCAAAAACACAAACAAAAGCAGTCATTGGTATTAAAATATATTTATGTTTCTACATGCACACAAGCATGCACACACCCCCGCGCGCTGGCGCACGCCCGCGTGCGCACACACACACACACGCTCGCGGGATTTTAAGGAAGGGCGGGTCTTTAACCCAGCAGCATGTGCGGGACACAACCTTGTCACACCACGGCAAAACTTAATTGCCTAGAAAAGGAATTATTGTGTCTTGAATTACGTATTAGAAATTGTATCAGGACGCGGCCAACCTATTGGCATTGAAGGCTCTGACTGCTGATTATGGACACGAGGAATAAGGGCTCAATGGTAAGGGCTCACTGGTAAGGGCTCACCTGAGCTTCTCATCCCAGACAAACTTCTTGCGAGGTCCCATAACTCTTTTCCCAGGCTTTTCCTCATCGTCCTCCTCTGAGCCATTCTTTTCTCCTTCTTCTGACTGCTGCCTGCAAGTAAGCAAGACAGAGGTATACAGAGCAAGTTTTACAATATGTTCATAGTTGTCTTTCAAAAAGATGACAGAAGTTGGGCCAGAGTTTGGTGTAGCAGGCTAAGCTCTCAACTGTGCATCCAGGCAACGGAGTTTGAGCCCCGGCTTGGCAGCTGTCTGCGCCCATCACTCGCCATACGTGCCTGGCTCCCTAGCCTATGCTTCCAACTTTTCGATTGATAGAATAAAAATACACCGCCCCCCAAAAAACATTTGAGTTTACCAAAACCTGTGTAATAATACACACTTCAGTCAGGCAAACAGAACAACTTGTTATTAAGCCAGAGCTACAGTCACAACCAGTAGAAAACAGCAGAAACAAGCCAACAAGTATTGAAACGCAAGTTTCTGAACCACGCTTGTAGGAGTGGGGAACACCAGGTCACTGGCCAGAAAGTAAAAAAATTGTTAAGCATCAAGCCAATAGGGTTAACGCACCAAGAATTGTAACCTGGTATGGGGGGGGTCTGTGTGGCATAGTTGGCCAAGTCGCTGCATTGTAGGACAGTCTACATCATGATTGTCAGTGGTTTGAGCCTGGCTATGTGTTCTCCAACTCTCCCTGAACGGACCTCTAGAACGAAGCAGCGAAAATTGGCATTGCACTGCCCAGGATTTGGGTTCGATAAACCAAATCATCTACCTTGCCACGTTGCTCTCCAGCAACTCGTGTGCAGATCAGTCACCTGTAAATTCAACTGCAGATGTATAGTTGGTGAGCGTACTTATCCTGAACATGAGCTGCCTTGAGTGTTGGAAAAACAGAGCAAAAAATGGTTGAATGTAACATGTGCACGCCTCTTGCCATCGCACACCTGGCAAAGGAATTGCGGAGCTGCCAACAAGGCAGGGTTAGTGGGAATTGGGAGGGGACATTTTTTTAACCTGGTATATAAATGGACGATCACTGCTCCCTGCACAAGGGACTAAAATTGGTGTTAAATTCAGATGCGCTAGATCTGCACACAAGAAAAAGCAACATAGCAAGTTTAGCCAGTCCAACTTTTTAACTCACCTATCTCATACAGCGAAGCAGCGACTTAGTCCACTAACCATGCAGACACCCAGTGATGCATAGATCTATCATCTTTTATTGATGTGCAAATATGGGACAAGTAATCAGAACTCAGACCCCCCCCCACATGTACACTACCTTTCCTATCTGATCCGTTACTTTAGTATTTTCCAAATAAGCACCTTTGTGTACATACTTACTTGAACATTATTATATTTTATTTGCACAGTTACCATTTGCACGGTCATACTAGTGTTAACTTATTTCATTGTATTTGCCTGCTACTCTGTACACTGCATTCAACTGCACATTCAACTGCACTTTTCTATCTTTCTCCCTTACCCGACCCATTGTGTTATTCTTGTGTATTTGTATTCATGTGTAACTCTGTCTGTACTTGCACCTTTGCTTTATCTTGGCCAGGTCGCCGTTTTAAATGAGA
>JACXGM010001478.1:0-26662 GCA_016801145.1 Umbra pygmaea
TTTAGTTTGCTATTTTGGTTATCAGTGTTATGTATGGTTCTGTTCAAGTGTGTGTGATGTTTTAGCCCCCCCTAGTGTCTCTTTAGTGATGTCTGTCATATCCGTTCTGTATTGTTTACTGTCGTTGTCATAGTTTCCATTTGTGTTGATTACGTCAGTTAGGTTATGTCATTGCCCCAGGTGTGTTGAGTTGTGTCTCATTAGTAAGTGTATTTAGGTTGTTTGTTTGGTGGTGTCTCTTGTCGATCAATGTTTCCTGTAAGCGTTCCTGTGTGTGTCCCTTCAATTTATTCTTAAAGCCCCACGTGGCAGTATTCTTTTCGTTATTAATAAAGTATATTGGATCATTGAACCTTCGCGTCTGTCTCTACCTGTGGAACGTGACACTATCGATATGGAAAGACCCCATGACAACGGAGACAGGCCTCTTAAGCATTCTGTGGTGGGAACATTAAAGGTCCTGCCCTGGCAGCCTGAGTAATTATACAATATAGCTTCCTGGGAGACCCCTAAGAAGACTGAAGTCTGCCCCCCTTTACAGAGTACAGTCACCAGTTTACATATGGTGAGGATAAAGGATAGATGACAGAAAGACCCAAATCTTATCAGTTGTTCAACAGAACATACACTTAATAGTATATCAGTAGAAAACTGATCTTACTGGGGTTGGCCGTAGACACTTGAACGTTGTTTCAGAATTATCTTAGACATAGATCACAGGTTAATATTGCTGATGGGGTAAATCCAGATGTTTATATTATTCATTAAGGAGTCCCACAAGGTTAAATGTTGGGTCATTTATTGTTAACTATGTACATACATACATACATACATACATACATACATACATACATACATACATACATACATACATACATACATACATACATACATACATACATACATACATACATACATACATACATACATCATGTCTGTAACTCTGTGCAAAATTGTAAATTTAATTTCTATGCTGATCTTCCTCAAGTATTTACACTCCTGCAGACTGACTTTCAATTGCTAGAAAATCTACTAGTAGACCCCAATCTTCAGTTTAATCTAAAACCAAGAATATGTTTTTTTAGATCCAAATGTCTACGTTTGGATGATGTTAACATTACTTCTCTTGACAGGGCTATTTTAGAACGGGTTCCTACCTATAAATACTTGGTTAGATGATTATCTTTGTTTTAATACACATATTAGTGAGCTGGTATTTCTCTCCTCCCAATTGGTTGTGTCCAGTTTCCACTGACTGCCATTTCAGCAGCTCCGCAACTCCTAGGATAGGTCCGGGATGGTGAGGGGCGCTGGTATTGTTCATCCAACCATTTCGCCAAGCCGGACAATTCTTTATTCACTGCTCATCCAACACAGAGGTCTTTAGTCAGTTCATGCGCGGGATGATTACGCTCAGCAACTATACTTCCCTGATTGAATGTACAGGTGCCCGATCTGCACACACAGTTGCTGGAGAGTGACGTGGCATGATAGATAATCTAATTTATCTAACCCAAATCCCGGGCAGCACATGTCAATTTGTGCTGCCTCATGTTGGGGATCCAGGGAAAGTCGGATACAATGCAATACAAATGCAGAGGAACACAAGATAAATTAATAGATTGATACTTATTGTGGATAATTAGACAGAGAATAGTAAGCAGTAGTTGATGACTGGGTGGCTTGTGGCAGAAGAAGGAGAGTAAACCTGGTGAGTGTTGGGTTGATGACCGAATAGCTTGAGGTAGAACGAGGTGAATATGGACCAGGTGGATGATGACTTGTAGTAGTGGATGACCGGATGGTTGAGGCAGAACAAGGTGGGTAATGACAAGGACGTCTAAACAGGTGAGGTCTGGAATGGAGGCAAGGGGAACCAGGTTGAGCAAACAACAACACGGAAATAATTTGCAGAACTCAGGCTGGCAATTACTAAGGTAGATGTCATAACACTGAGAGCTCGAACTAGAATGCACATACATTGTACAATAATCCGGCAGGGACTGGTTACCACTTCCTCCTTCAAATAGGGAAGGCAGCAATCAGCCCCAGGTGCTGGTAAACAACAGGTGCTTGGGATCAGGTGATTAATTCACCTTTGGCTAAGCCACACCCTAGAATGTAGATTGACCAATCACAGCGCAGCCAAGAACGAGTTCCCACAGAGGTCCGACACTTTTTCACAGTGCTCTATTGACTTTAACACAGGCGTCTCATATTTTTGGTCTCGGCAGGCTATTACCGTCGTAGTTTTATCAAAAATATGGTTAAATGTTGTGCCTGGGGCATTTGTAACACAGATACGCAGTTCCCAGAGAGGTTGGAGGGAGGTGTCCATTTTTTTCCCTTCCCAAAACCGAAGTCAAACATTAACGTTACCTAGCATACCGGTTGTTGATACGCTAGCACACGCTGCTAGTAAATACAACGTTATACTCGTGTAGTCCGTTTGCTTTGTAATAACGATTATAGAAGTGAATAGAGACCTACCCAGCTTTGCAGGTTCATGACACCTTTTTAGCATCTTTGATAACTCTGAATGGTTCTCTTCATGTGTATATTTTTTACAATGCAAGGGTTTTATTATACATTATTTTATTTATTTTATTCAATTTTACAAGTCTATTGTGTTTTCATTTAGCTACTGTTTTTATATTGTTGTAACACAGGGCAAAACTGTAAAAGTGACTCTGGTCTCAGCGTGTTTTCCTTTATGAATAAAGGTTAAAGAAAGTTGTACTGTACCATAACTGGTTGGATTGTTTTGGGTATATTGGCCAAAGGATTTCATTTCAAGCATCACATATTTCTAGTGTGGGCTACTCATTTTAATAAACAACTTCATCAAAATGCCTGTGACAAATGGCTGGTGAGGTCTGTGTCAATAAGTTTTGCGTTATCGCTCGGCTTTAGGAGCTATCCCATACCCATCGGAGATCAAATCAAATCTTAGGAATGAGATGAAAATAAATGAAGTTAGAGAAGGTCAGCGCTGGGTTCTCACTTTCATAATGTAATAAAGACAGCCAGAGAGAGGCAGAGGATTGGATTGTAATCACCAGTCACCCATTCTCACTCTACCCTCATGTCTTTTCATACTTCATCCTCGTAGTCCTTCAAGAAACATCTTAGTCTGTGTTACTGTTCAGAGGTGACGCGTTCCTCCATCTTCATTCCAGTGATGAACTAGAGTTCAGTCCCCATGCCCCTTTATTTATAAAGCCTTGGTGACACTCGTCCCTTCCATATCCCAGAATAGGTAATATCATTAGAGAAACCCATCAAGGTAGAGGGAAATGGATATTGCCTTCGTATGAATATACATCACATGAACAATTTGCTCCTTCAGGTCACCTTTGTTGAACTATTTGTGAGGTGCGGGTACCAACAGCAGACCAGGAATACTCTGCAAAAAGAGAGGGGGTTAAGTCAGTAAAATGTACTACATGGTGTGTCGCTGAATGGAAAGAAAAGGCTTAGACAGACGATGAGCTCCATCTGGATCAACAAGCGGAGGGTGCTGGTTGTGGTCAAGCATTATCCAGTCCCACGTTTTAATACACACACTGGTTTAGACATGATATCTGTTATTGTTTTTCAGGGCTCATTATCATATTAAGAATAAAATGTGAATTTGTGTATTCAGTCAGTACTCTGATTTGTAGCCTGAACTGTAGCCTTCTCCCTCTCTGCTTTCTGGCCACATACTAGAGTTACTCCCAGAATCCTTTGCATTATTGATGGACAAGCAACCACTTACCCATGGCAGCCTGTGTGTGTGTGTGTGTCTGTGACTGTGTGTGTGTTTCTTTCCTGGCTGCATGTCAAACTACATAGCCTACACCAGCCTACACCCAATCACACATTTCCACTAAGTAGCACACATTCAGTCTGAGTTGAAATACATCCCTCCGACAAGCACTACTAATCTACAACTGATTTGCTCTGAAACTTGAATTTATTTCCTCATCCTCTGCGCCTACCTTCTAGCTGCCTAGCTGCTGACACGGCTCTGTTGCGTCATACACACACACACGGCTCTGCTCTGTTATGAGAGAATTAGCTTGGTTTATAGGAGCTTGTCCATGTCATGTCTTCCTACCTGCCTGACGTTCTGCCCCCATGTCACCTCCGATCACATGCGTCAGTCCTTTTTGTCTCGCTGACATTTACCATAAGACCGTGCCTTTGTGATAGTGCCCCTACCGTGACGGCAGGGTTACTTGTCACAAGAAAACACACCAACACACCACGTCTTGGGCTGTCCAAAAGAAAATGTTGATAGGTCAGACTTTGAAGTGGGATGAAGGAGCAGGAAGTCATATCCATGATGGCTTCAGAAGCCATTTTGAAATGTCCATGACAGTTACGACGCCTGATGTCATTTCTTCCAGCTCTATCATTACCTTATCTTTCTAAGTATACAGCAAGAATGCTCCCATGAATAAATACATTATAAAACTGTTTGGTAAACCACTTAGCATAGCTACCAGCATGGCCATATTTACATTCACAACCATGCACTCAAATTTGTATTGATTTGCTGTGAAAACCTCAGTCTCAACAGCGTGCCTCTCTTTAATAATACTGAGCAGTAGTGATCCCTATGCATATATAGCTAGTGTAATATATCTGTGAAATATTTTGAATATCACCACTTTGAATCTTTCTCGTCATTGTCAATCTTTATAAGCATTTGAAACAGCGCATGGCTCACAGAAGGGCCTGAATGATGGGCCTGTATGACAGAAAGTGGCCCCGGTTTGAGCTCCATTTCACCCTGGTGCTCTGTGGGTTGGACGTTCCAACGAGACCAGCGCCTCAGTCCCATCAGTGTGAGATCGGGAGGAGCTCAATGCATTGACTCTCTATCTAATGTGGCGTGTTGAGAAGCACCACTACAGATCATGCTGGTAACACTGCTAACACTTATTAGCTGGCAGAGATGGAGGGTTTGGAGAGCAGGGAGAGAAAGGCACACTGACTGACTGACACAGAGACAGACACAAAGACAGGCTAACAGACAATTAAGGAGGGAATCTGGGTCGTGTTTCTATCTGTGAAAGGGAAACGCTTCGAGGATTTTGGCATATACCGATTCACATCACTGCGGTAAGGTGGAACACTCAAGCAACATCACACAACCCATTTCGTATCACTCCATAACTACCGTGTTACCTTCATCGGGAAACACGTCTCATGAAAACATCTACTGTAGATGCACATCTGTCTGGGTGTTGGGTTTGTGTTTACCTTCACTTCTGTTGTGAGGGGGCTCCTAATGGTTAATAGAAATAAATTAGAATTAACATTGAGCCTCTCACCTCTACTAGCTGCTAATTAGGCCGTGTTTCCAAGGTAGCTCCAGCTGTACAGTTGTAGCCGACGGTATCCAGGGCATGTTTCTAAGCTCATTAGTCATTAGCCTAGTGTGTGTCATATGCACACTCATTCCTCCTTTTGTTTTGCAAGCCGGGACATTGTTTCCTATTTTTGGACAAACTCAGTTTACGTCATTGCTTTTCATCAACACAGCTAGTCTGTTCTCAAGGCTGTTAGCCTGTTCAAAGTGATGTTCTGACCTAAGCAAATGCTAAGTCAGCTGAAAAGCAGTGCAACTACATTTTTTGAAAACAATAGAATAATCATATACATTTACACCGATTAGCCATACAGTGTAATATTGTAGAGGTCCCCCTTTTGCCACCAAAACAGCAGCTCCATAAGCAACAAGCTGCGATGCACTGTGTTCTGACACCTTTCTATCTGACACCTTTCTATCGTTACGCTTGCCCATTTGTCCTGCTTCTAACACATCAACCTTGCGGACAAAATGAAGAAGCAGGAAAAATTGGCAAGCATAGAGATTTGAGCGACTTTGACAAGAGCCAAATTGTGATGGCTAGATGACTGGATCTCCAAACCTGCAGCTCTTGTGGGGTGTTCCCCGTCTGCAGTGGTCAGTACCTATCAAATGTGGTCCAAGGAAGGAAAAGCAGTGAGACAATGACATGGATCATTGGTGCACGTGGGGAGTGAAGGCTGGCTTTTGTGGTCCGATCCAACAGACGAGCTACTGTAGCTCAAATTACTGAAAAAGTTAAAGCTGGTTCTGATAGAAAGGTGTCAAAACACAAAGCATCACAGTTTGTTGCGTATGGAGATGCGGTTTCGGAGGAAAAAGTGGGACCTACACAATATTAGGCAGGTGGTCGTAATGTTACGGCTGATCGGTGTACAGAACAAGTACTGTACAACAATGTTCAGTCAACATCTGTCTCTCAACAGTGAGCAAGTGTACAAGCAGTAGCAAAAATTCTTAAAAGCATTGTTGAAATGCGATAATAAGCAAATATTTAGTGTAATTCCAATTGGTTTTACAAAATGTCTTTTTGCAGAAACAAAAATGGGACTTGCAGTCCAGGTTTGTCTCCCGGACTTTCTGTTGCAGACCTCTGCTGTGAATAGAGTCATGATGTTTCTTGGACCAGGCTGGATGGATTGGACTGAATAAGAACAGGAAATTACATGGTGGGGGGCATTAATTATGCCTTAATGAGGGGGCAAGTGCACAATGGTTGGGCAGCAATTGCACTTCCTGTAACTGTAGCATAACTGTATTATGGTGGTCTGGATGATCATTTGTGAGCTCCGGCTATTGGAACAGTCCAACTGTGAAAATGATTCAACCATTTGACACAATCAGAGTCAATCAAACGCTTTTGTTCCCTTCATCAGGCTTATTTCCATAGGTTAGTGGGAGTTCTGTCCGCAGCTCACCAGTAAGGACAGGGTTAATGTCATTTAGTTCCTATTATTCATAGGTTGAAAATTGCAAAGGTTTCTCATTTCATCCTACAGGCCTGTGGTTTTCAGCAAAGCAGTGGCATCGAAACTGACACACTGGAAAATATGACTTCAGATCTAACAAGAGAAGCCCTATTTGTGTTGCCATCTTTAATCAGCCTCCAATCAGCTGCAATGCCATGAGAGACTATCTTCTGTGAATAGCATTTGGTCCCCTGGCATGGAAATATCCAACTGCTGTTTTTGAGTACAGGATCAGAGGAGAGCTGTTGGGCTGAACAGTTATTATACGGTGATGGAGATAGATGGACGCTCAAACTGGGGGGAGGGGGTTATAAAGGACAGATGGAACAGACGATGGCAGATGAGGACAGTTTGGCTGGAAGGTGGAGGAGGACAGTGGAGTGAGAGGTGGAGAGGTGAAGAGAGAAAGGGGGTCAGTTGGAGGACCAGTAAAGGACAGAGAGATAGATGCAGGGGACGAATAGATCAAGGGAGATGGGTCTGTTGGAGCTCTACCTGTCAGGTGTGGAGTGTGTTAATGAGACACGCTGGAGGGCTGAGGAGCCAAACACAAACACACAGTAGACAAATGCATAATACACACACACACATACTCAGGAACAGAGGCAGGTGTATACACAGCAAGAGGGCTAGTCATCCTACCATTTATTTACCAATGTTACCACCCCGACCACCTACACAACCAACAAACACAGAAACACATGCATGCATGCACACAACCCCACAGATAGACACACCAGTGCATTAGTACACACACACACACACACACACACACACACACACACACACACACACACACACACACACACACACACACACACACACACACACACACACACACACACACACACGTCTACCCAGATAGAGACAGGTGTAAGCATAGCAGGAAGAGCCTTTGCCAGTTTTATCTTCAAAATCACCTGCCTTTCATTTTCTCTCATCTCTCTTCCTTGCACACATTTGGCAGAGCCCACCCTGTCTTTCCTGTCTCCAGTTCCTGGCACCATTTTCACAGTATCAATGAGCGATGGCGGCACACTGGTGCCAAAAAACCTAAGTAGAAAAAGGGATGTGCCGTTTCCAGTGAATCATTCCTCATGACTTCTGAGTCTGGAACAAAACTTTTCTCCAATAAGAGCAGAGAGAACATTTAGCCTTTAAGCATTTTAGTTTGGATTACACACTGTGTTGAAGGGAGCTCCATTTAGCCTGACTCTCATAAAGGCTTGCATATTTTAGCATTTCAATGACCACAAAATCACCCTGTATTAGCTTTTGCTGTGGGGTAAGACTTCTGAACTCCACGCTGACTCCAACATAAGTCCGCGCACAATCAGATAAGCACACAGACAAAAAACACGATTACAGAATACACACACAGACACACAGTTTTCTGGCTTCTGACTGGCTTTCTGACCGCCATAAAGTGACCCAATAATATAGGGCAGTGGTTCCCTAAGTAGAGGTCGGGGGGTCGCGAGACAGCGAGGTGGGGGTCGCGAGATGATTTCTTATGAATTTTTAATTTTTGTATAGTTTTTTTACTGTTATGTCCCTTTGATGTAAACATGCTTGTGTTTAGATAGGCTTATTTGTGTGTGTGCGCCATTGCGCGCAAAGGCATTGTGCCCACCCATTTCATTAGGTGATGTTAATATTTAAATGAAAGTAATGAGTAAATTACTATGAAACAATATAGTTGTTAGACTGTTTCATTCTTTTGTGTTGTAATAATGCCTATTAGTGTGTGCGCACAATTTCATGCAACATTTGTATACTTTAACCACCTCAGAGGATAGTAGGGGTCACGAGTCACTCACACCCTTATTTTGGGGGTCGTGGGCTGCAATTTTGGGAACCCCTGATCTAGGGGATAACGCTACAAGCTAACGATTCCTAAAATTCTAATATACAGTATTACAATACAACAGCTAAGGTGTCTACCATCTGCAGTCAGAATTGTGTCATTTGAGGCACTTCCATTCATTTTCAACCCCCTAACTACAGTACACCATTAGCTACAATGCAGCCTTCTCCACCCCTCTAACTACACCCCCAGCTCCACTGCAGCTCTACACGCTCTGATCCCAGTGAATCATTTTCAGTACATCCAGTCATAAACAGTCTGGTTCCTACACTTCCCAAACTGTCAAGTCAATTGTTTTTAATGCCGCAGAAACCCCAGGCACACACTTACACACTGCAGTAGAAACATGGCTTTTTTATCCCATAGAGTTATGAATAGCCATATTGATTTTTCATTGTGAGTCAGGCGCCTTGGGGTAAAGCTACTTGACATTGTATGGGAAGCTACTTATCTGATGCTAATTCGTTAATTCTCCCAGGGGAAACCAGCATGCCCTGTTGCTCCTGTCTGTAATATCAAGGCGCTGTGGCCAGAGGCAGTGTCAAAGCAACCTCCCATCCGTTCTCACTGTAGTCCTATAGAATAAGCACTGTCCTCCATGGTACTAGCATAGCTTGTAAAGCCTGATAGAGACATTTGAACGCATTGAGCTCTAAATGGCCTTGCAGGAGAGGACCACGGACAGACGCTTTCTCAGCCTCGGGCCTTTCTATAAAGGCCAGTAGATAATAGCAACTATTGATTTGCAGTGCACTTTAATGTGATTGCCTTAGCTGTGTTTTGTTTGTGCTTTGGTCATTTTGTTTGTTTCCCGTGTTCGAATGGGGATGTCAGGCTGTTTCAGTAATGCCGTTGTGATTGGACGTAGCCTACTTGAATACGGGAATAGGGAAAAATAATGGTTTTGTTGTTTTTGCATTTTCTTGGAGCAAAGAGCTTCAATTAACTTAACACCTAATGCATTGGGTACTAAGTGCCAAGCCTTTTGTTATAAGGGCAACTTAAAACCTGATAAACAGATTTCTTCTGCATTCAGAACCAACAGACGGTTGTTCTGGATGCCTTGTCTTGCATTTGCGTTTCATTTAAACTGTTTAGATGTATCCGCTTAGCACCGTGACCCGCAACTTTCTATAGGGCCCACCGTCTGCACCGAAAACGTTTTGTATCTTCATGTACCATAATGTGGTTTACATTCTCATAACTACTTCAAACAACAGTTCTGGCACCAGTGAAGATGGACTTACAGTGCAACTTGGAATAAATATCGATTCATCAATACGTTTGTTCATCCACCTCTGTCATTAGATGGAAGCCGAGTAAAATGTGCAACCGCTTAGCTTTTCTGATTGCTGTGATTGGTGTCCGACATCAGTGGCCATTTTCCTGGTAAATTATGCTTCCTGCTGCTGTTGATTCTGTTTGTGGTTTTGATGTGTGTGTTTGTGTGTGTTTGTGCACTAATGTTTTAGACGGTGCATCGTCGGTGGTCTCATATGACGGTTGGTTGGATGCAGGTTTTGTTGGGCCTTTTCCTGGGTCTAGGGTTACTTAATTGCTATGTGTCCTGCTGGTGTTTTGTGATTAACTGTGTTGACATGGGGGAGTGCCTCATTGGCCTGCCTAAACGCTCAACCTGCCTCTCAGCATTCCCAGAAAAACAGCCCGGATGTGTTCACTACCCAGTGAGTGGTCCAAAGTACAGCCTGTGGAGAGGAGATTAAGGTAATGCTCTGATGGGCCTACAAACAGATATTAGGGACAGTAAAATCTCTTCAACATACAACTCAGTGCCTTTTCCTGATCAGGAGCCATGAACAGACATAGGTCATGGATAGTAAGCTGGTTCAGATGATCAGTGATTCCAACACTCCAACGTCCCAGCAGGGCTGTGCAATTAATCGGATTTTGATCGCGATTTCAATTTCACCTCCTAACGATCACCAAAACAGTGTAATTGAGAAAAAAACGATTATTTTGTACATTGCATTTTCTAAGAACTCTTATTTTTGGCTTGTGTTCGAATTACACTCACAAGCGCAATTTTGTCTCTCCTGAAACCGAAAGCGAAACTCAGTCGTATTTTGAAGACACATTTTACAGTGTGACTCCAAATCCATCGTGCGCGCAGGCACAAAAAAATAACACATGCCGTTGCATACTTTAAGCCAAAGATGTGTGCCCCATTAGCACAGTTGAGAACGACCGCTCTATAGAATGTTGTTGCATACTTTGGACAAGCATTATAATTTGCCATCTCACCACCACTTTACCAGAGTTGCTCTGCGTGCTTTATATGAGAAATGCTGTGCAGAAGTTGCGACAAAGGCAGAGTATTGATCTATGGTCTACAGTATTTTATATATTACAGCAAGGTGACTGCAGCAGCTCCATGAGTTTACCTCACAGCAACGCAGGTACTTTGTTTGTTAGTTAGCTTATCAGCTTTGTCTATTTGAGTCTTGTTTAGGTTATTTTATTTGTGTCCTTGCAGCGTTGTTTACTGAAGAAATTTTCTTTTGTATTAGATTGCGCATATCAGTACCGAAGCAATGAAATTGAGCAGTTAATCACATTCTCGTTCTTGGTTTCATTAGCGCAGGTGTAGTGTAGAGCCATGTATTACTTTTGAACAATTATTCTACCGACTGAAGAGCCATGCTTCGTGTTACTTATATCAGGTAGTTTGAACTGCTGTTTGCGATTCTACAGCAGACTTAATTAAGCACAGTGATCGTGCGCACATGAAAAACCTGCAGGCAAAATAGAAAATAAGATACATTTAGAAGTGTTAATTTATTTAATATAATGAATATAAATAACTTATTTGCAAATATAATTGAAAGACATTGCTGTCTAATCAAATGCATACATTCAAACGAACTATGTGTGCTGGTCACCCTCAAAAAGTAAAAAAATGCAGCCGCTCCTGATGTCAGAATATTTTCACTGTTTTTCAAAATCAACAAATGCAAATTTCCAAAATCAATGAGTAATCAATTTAAATAATCGTGATTTCAATATTGACTTAAATAATCGTGATTATGATTTTTTCCATAATCGAGCCGCCCTACGTCCCAGTAGTCCCAGTGTCCCATGCGCTGTCGTGTTGGGTTGGATGTGGATCTTAGGTGGGAGTGGCCTCATCCAGCCAGAGACACAGGCCAAAGAAATGCTGGGTTCTGAGTACTCGCCATCAGTCACCGACCATTGGATGCCATTAGCTTCTTTATGTAATTACCAGCAAGGAGAGAAGAGGATGATGACAGAGGATGGGGGGGGGCACTGCAAGGTCGGGCAAATCATGTCTGCCCCCCCTTCTTTATCCGTGCTGGTGAAGAAGAGTGCTTTTAATTAAAAGCCCCCTGTACACACACAACACACACACACGCTGACACACACTCCATTCTCGTTACACCAGCTTCATCCAGAACATACAAGCTTGATTGGTATTAATTCTTATCTCAGAAATGGACGGACAGCTTCGCTTCTAGTGTGCTTTTTCATGCCTCGTCTGACTAATTTCATGAAGAGCATAATTACAGCATTTTCAATTTGTCCCTGTGTGTGGAGCTGCCACAGTGTGTCTGCCTGACTCGCTCCCCTCTGCAGCTGAGTGGGCCTGTGTGGAGAGGGTGTGACAGACAATGTGTGTGTGTGTGTGTAGTGTGGTAAGGAGGTTTCAGGACAATCAAGAGCTCATGGGAGGGCGTGAGTTGTGCATATCTGGATAATGACATGCTGAAGTAGAATTGTATAATATTTGCGTTTTTTTGTCTAGTGTACAATGTGTGTGTTTGGTTTTGTGTGCGTAGATGTGTTGTGTGGGCAATGTGCGTGCAACATGCACACACAAAATCCCTCGGCCTATGTACGGTAACTGTGTGTTTTCTGATCCAGTTTACCTCATCAGAGGTTTGTCTGATAATGACAGAACATTTTGGCCCTGTTGCCCAGATATATGTTGACTGCAGTGTGTTCCCTAGGTATAACATTTTAGGGTGGCTGGCCCAACCTCTAGCGCTAGTGCTGCAGAATTACCTTTAGAACCCAAAAAAACTAGTTGCTGCTCACCAGACGACTTCATTATCATCAACTCGTCACGTCTTATTCATTTGCATTCATTAAATCAGAAGGTTTCCTCGACTTGAAGACTGCCATGCGATCGCCTGGGTGTTTCTAATCATACATCTACCTCATAAAATGCTAATCGTGAAATAGAGACACATTTGGCTTAGAATTTAGCGACGCAATTAGGGTGGGTATACTCACACCTCTGCCAAGAGCCAACCACCCAACATCTGTTCCTTCTACCGTGCTGCATCCCAGCCGGGACAGCAGTTCAACCCTAATCTCTCTCTAACAGTGGGCTTTCCTCAGCTGGGGCGCCCTATATCAGTCTGGAGATGTGACACGCAGTTAGCAGCCCCGCGTGCTATCATGCTTTATTCATTCGACTTGTGAAATGGTCGCACGCGCACCACGGCGGACAACTCTGGTCACCTTGACCCCGTCGCTTTGATCCGCGAGGCAAGACGTGATGAAAAATGACAAGTATCGGTGAATTGTTGACGTCCAAATGTGCCAAGAACCGAGTGAGGTGGTTCAGTTTGCCTTATCTTCTGCAGTAATTATTTTCCTACCTCAGTGATTTGTTTATTTTTTGCGTGTGTGTATGGTTGCAGTGGAGAATGTTCCCGCTTATCTCACTTCTTGTCACGCACGGTTCCCTGATTATTTTGCCATGCATCATGCCTCCAAACCGCTCTGCATTGTAACAGCCCATTCATCAGCCCATCGTCATTGTTCAGGTGAATCAAAGTGGACGTCTTTAACAGCTTACTGAGAAGCTCTCTCTCTCCCCATTCTCCCCTCTTTCTTTGTTTCACTCTTTCTCTCACTCTCCTATTCTCTATTGTCTCCTCATTTCTCTCTCTCTACGTCGACAAATTGTCATTTGAACAATCACGCTGCGGACAGGGGAAGATGGGATTATGGCAGACTGGGATGAAAAGGGAAGAGGGAGTGAATGAGGAGAAAATAAAGTTGCTCTTATCACAACGGGCCAGCAGTGATACACACACAAAGCTCCAGCCCAGTCCAATTTAGTGCTTCCTGTTAAAGTGATATCAGCACAATTAGCCATCACAGGTCAGAGTATACAGTGCGTGCTAAGTGATTTCAACAAATCCGCCGGTAAAATGTGGACGAGCGCCCGGCTTCCAGAGCTTTGTCCGACCTGCTAATAAATGTCAGGCTTCTTGCTCTTTTGTTTTGCCCAATTGTCCGGTTTTGTAAATGGATTTGCTGTTCGTCTCATTGTCTCGCGGATGAACCAGGGTGACTTTGAGATGTCGTGCTTTTAGTTTCATGTGTGTCGTAGGGTCTGGGGTGTGAGTTTTGTGATGTTGGGTGAGAGCTGTAACGGGTTTGGTGTGTCCTTGCCAGCTCTGGAAGAGTGATTATTGGTTGAATGAGTGAGTGTGTCAACGCTGTTGCAGACAAGGTGACCTTGGCCTAATACGCTGTACTATGGTTCTTATGATTGTTGCTATTGCTGTCTCTGCTGAAAACACTGTTCGTCACCCCATCTACTGCTCACACAGGTGACGCTGGTTACAAGTGTGTGCTGATGGCGCTGGTATACCTGATTATGCTGGTAGTGACTAATGTTTACTGTACTCGCGATGTTGGCAAGCTGGTGACTGAGGTGGTCAATGCTGGTGTATGCTGTTAGTCTAGTTGGTATCTAGTTTGTCTAAAAGTATTATGGCAGTTTTTGTAGGTTTTTACATGTTCATTGGTCTTTCCCACAGTATTGGACATTGTGTTGCCTCATTTTGCAATAACCATAGTTGACACCTACAGGTTTATCAGCAGTGTTTTCTATTGAATTACAGTTGGGCTACTGTAAACATTTGTATTAAGATGTATTCTACATTCGACTCTGTGAAGGAAAGCTGCAAGATTCCTTAACCAGTAGTGCTGGTGCTGTGCAAGCTCCAATTGTCCAAAAAAGGCAGACTTCTTCTAAATTCTTAATTAACATACCATTGCGCTATCAATGGTACAGTATATTTTTAGTCTAATTTCCTATATCATTGATAGAGTGATTGAATGTTCAGTTAAAAAACTATTGAATTGTGAACATGGAGCTGGCTTTTCTTTGTAAAGTCTTAAACAAATTGTTTCAATTTGGAACCGATTCAGGTTCTTCAGAGCGATGCCATAGGGGAACAATTTTATTAAGATTTTTTTTTTCAGGGGATCTATAATGAACCATTTCAGGGAAGAGATTGATCAATAATCTGTTACAGATAAGTTTAGAAATTAAGTTGCAATTATCACACAATATGCATGAGCACAAATGATATATGATTACTAGCCAGCTAGATAGTTAACACTCCTTTAATTACCCGACAAATACTTCCAGAAAGCCTGTGGCCTAGTTAGCTGATAAGATTTGTCAGTAAATCAACCATTCATCCATTATACCATCTAGTTAGCATCAATTCAAACAGACTGAGCAATATTTTGTCAACTAGAATTTTCAATTTTACATTCTGTTCATCCAAGTATATACTGTACACAAACAATACATGCTACATACATTACATCATGCTTACCGGCTCCAAATGTACCTCGGCTACTCCCCGGTCGAGTGACATCGTCTTCAGCTACTTACTGTAGCTATTCTTGGATATGCTAACTAACATTTATAATCATCTTGTTGTCTGGAGATAGTTGAAAGCAAAAATGTAGCCATGTCCAACTCTTAACAACAAACAGTTTCTGTTTCTGATGCCACTGCGTGGCAGTTTCCACAAACACCACTAGTGTGAGTTCACCCTGGGCTCAATAGCTTTCAGAGGTGGCCACTTCCAAAGCACTTGATTCATCTGATATAGCTTGTGGCATTGCCATATTTCCTCATTGCTGTATTCTGGCTCAAACCTGTATGGTTGGATATTCCCATTCAATAACATTTGCACTAGCCATTGTAGAGAGAACATCCCTCTCTAACTCTTCTTATTTAGATATTAAAAAAATATAAAAGCAAAGTAAAACATACTCAATAAGAATGTTGTACAATCGTTGTCAAACGTTCAGAGAATGGCACAAGTATTGCTAATTTTGCCAGGTGGGGATATTTCTTCTCATTTAGATGATAGCTAAGGAGCATATCCTTAGCTATCATCTTAGTAATTAGCATAGTGATCTGCTCACTGCGCCTAGCATTCAACTTACGTCTACCCAAGAAACTAGCCATTGACTGCTGGTTGCTGCCTGAGGAAGATGAAGCTCCTGCCGGGTGCTTTGATCTCAGGTCGCTCTGCATCATTGTTGTGGAAGTGTGGTATGCCAGCTTTGCTTGGCATGATTTACAATCAATCATTGTTAATTTTTTTTAAACGAGTCCCACACGCAGCTTCTTGTTTGTTGCATGGTTGGTCGCAGAGGTAACCGTCACGAGGTCACGACAATGCTTTTCTTCTGTTGTTTGTTCACACTAGGTACACAACGCAGGTAGCCTAGATCGCAGCAGTAGGGGGTTTCATTCATGTTAGCAACAACTTGTGTCCCCACCAGGAAAATACCCAGCTGCGCAATCTGTGACAGTAGGCGCGGCATCAATTATGTAGAACACATTGGAATTGCACGAAAATATAACGATATTCTATAAGCTATTTTACGAATTTCGCACGCAGTTCAACGATTCCTAGATCGTGACTCATCCCTAATAGCTACTATGGTAAACTGATGTATAATTATAAGCATTCCATGAGTGTCAAAGGCTTTTATTGACATTTACATTAAGTTTATGAAAAGAGTCAATATTTGTAGTGTTAAACCTTATTTTTAATTAAAGACCTCTGCAATCTGCCCTGGCATGCTGTCAATTAACGTCTGGGCCACATCCTGACTGATGGCCCATTCTTGCATGATCAATGCTTGGAGTTTGTCAGAATTTGTAGGTTTTTGTTTGTCCCCCTGCCTCGTAAGGATTGACCACAAGTTCTCAATGAGATTCAGGTCTAGGGAGTTTCCTGGCCATGGACCCAGTATTTCAATGTTTATTTCCCAGAGCCACTTAGTTATCACTTTATCCTTATATTGGTTGTTACCAAACTCTTCTTGGATGGTTGGAAAAAGTTGCTCTCTGAGGATGTGTTGATACCATTTTTTGTTCATGGCTGTGTTCTTAGGCAATATTGTGAGTGAGCCCACTCCCTTGGCTAAGAAGCAACCCCACACATGAATGGTCACAGGACGCTTTACTGTTGGCATGACACAGGACCGATGGTAGCGCTTACCTTGTCTTCTCTGGACAAGGTGTTTTCCGGATGGTACAAACAATCGTAAAGGGGATTCATCAGAGAAAATGACTTTACCCCAGTCCTCAGCAGTTAAATCCCTGTACCTTTTGCAGAATATCAGTCTGTCCCTGATGTTTTTTCTGGAGAGAAGTGGCTTTGTTTCTGCCCTTCTTGACATCAGGCATTCCTCCAAAGGTCTTTGACTTACTGTATATGCAGATGCACTCACACCTGCCTGCTGCCATTCATGAGCAGGCTCTGCACTGGTGGTCTACCGATCTCGCAGCTGAATCAACTTTAAGAGAAGGTCCTGACACTCACTTGACTTTCTTGGGTGCCCTGACGCCTTCACAACAATTTATCCTCTTTCCTTGAAGTTCTTGATGATTGTAGAAATGGTTGATTTAAATGCAATCTTACTAGTAGCAATATCCTTGCCTGTGAAGCTCTTTTTGTGCAAAGCAATGATGACTGCACATGTTTCCTTGCAAATAGCCATGGTTGACTGAGGAAGACCAATGATTTCAAGTACCACCCTCCTTTTAAGGAGCATTCAGTCTGTTATTCTAACTCAATCAGCATGACAGAGTGAGCTCCAGTCTTGTCCTCGTCAACATTCTCACCTGTGTTAACGAGACAATCACTGACATGATGTCAGCTGGTCCTTTTGTGACAGGGCTAAAATGCAGTGGAAATGTTTTTTGGGGATTAAGTTCATTTTCATGGCAAAGAGGGACTTTGCAATTCATCTGATCACTCTTCATGACATTCTGGATTATATTAAAATTGCTATCAACACCGAGGCACCAGAATCTGTGAATATTTGTATGTGTGACTTCTCAATTCTTTTTACCATGACTGTATTTATATCTGAAGGACAGCCCTCCTTCTCGAATCAAATCATTTCTCAGGCAGGACAAATTAATTACCAGCAGAGAACCGAATTCCCATAAATCTAGCTGTAGTTTTCAAAAAGGTGTCCGGTGACTTCACCAGTCACATTTCTGGACATACAGCGGGTGAAATAAGTATTGAACACGTCACCATTTTTCACAGTAAATATATTTCCAAAGGTGCTATTGATAAGGGATTTTCACCAGATGTTGGTTATAACCATGGTTCAAAATCAGTACAATTTACCAGCCAAATGCTGGTAAAATATGGAGGTGGCTGGTAGATTATCTTCACTCACCAGCCAAAAAAACAATAGTAATCTATTAAGTGGCTGGTAAAATTTGAACATTCACTAGCCGTTTGGCCTGTGGATGAAAAACTTAATTTTGAACCCTGGTTACAACCCAAGTAATCCATACATACAAAGAAACCAAAACAAGTAAGTTCAGAAATTAAGTTGTGTAACAATGTGAAATGACACAGGGAAAAAGTATTGAACACATGAAGAACGGGAGGTGCAAAAAGGCATGGAAAGCCGAGACAACAGCTGAAAACCATCAGTAATTAAAAAGCAATCCAGCCCCTGTCAGTGCAAATTAATATCAGCTGGTTTAGTCCCAACTGATGGCCTACAAAAAGGTCTCATTGCCAAGGTGTCACACAAGACACATCTCATGATGGGTAAAAGCAATGAGCTGTCTCAAGACCTTCGCAACCTAGTTGTTGCTAAACAAAATGATGGCATTGGTTATATGCAAATTTCTTAGCTTCTGAATGTTCCAGTGAGAACTGTTGGGGCCAAAATACGGAAGTGGAATAACAATTGTGAAAATAACAATTAGAAGAGTTTTCCAAGAGCCAAGGACCACTTGTAGAGAGCTTCAAAAAGACCTGCAATTAGCAGGTAGTGTTGTCTCAAAGAGAACGGTGTAAGTAATGCACTCCACCGCCATGGCCTGTCCAAATAAACTAATGTTTCATAAGAAAAAATATGAAACAGTTAAAGTAATTACTGAATTTCTTTAGTTCACAGGGTAGACACTTAGGAGACTCAAACTCCATTCTTTCAAACTGTTGTCCTACAGGAAGCTCAGTCCATCCTCCATGGTACAACAGTGCTTGACTAGTAATAAACTTAAGTGCAGTATGTCTTTCCAAGTCAGTCCATTAAACCAGGTTGTCACAGCATCTAAATGTCTGCCCTGAAATAACAACAATTGTCATTATCTACTTTTAGCCTGTGTAAATCTATACAGACTGTTGCTGTTTTCTGATTCTATAGTTCTTCCGTCTCTTACCAATGTTCTCTTGATCAAGGCTATTTTAGGCTACAGTATAACATACATTTCAGCATCTGGACAGATGTGTTTGCAGGCATTTGAATCAATCTTGAATCAAACCCGATCATTTTTCATGATTCTTTCCAGTAGCTCATGTTTATGCTACAATGTGCTTAAAGTGGGGCTCAGATGTGGACCTGCACAGTAGCTCTCCTGATGAATGGTTCGCAACCTTTGAAAAATGCAACTTATGTCCAAATATTTTAGGAAATGATTCCACAATTAAATAACGGGGGTCCAAATGCATACAGTAGGCTGGCTGAATGCTAGGAAAAAGCATAAGGTAGGCAATGTAGCTAGATATGTTTACACATATTAATTTGGGGGAGCTTTAGTTTTTACACAATATGGAGGTTGTTTCTAAATTACGCTAATTGAATGTTTTGGTAGAACCGTGACATTTGAAATACATATTATTTGCAGGGAGAGATATATAACCCCTTACTATACATCTTTGATTTAACCAACTTGTAACAGTGATTCATATGTGCTAATGGATGTGTAGTAACGTGCTGTTAGGCATTATTCACTGACAAGATGAGACTCAAAGTCAAGCGGTACCTTTCACAAAAGAATGATGTGCAGCTTTCCAAAAACTCTGTTGCAAATCAAACACTTGTTGTAGGTGGTTCTGTCTCAAAAATTGGTAATACCTTAATGCCTACAAAACATTTTTACGGCATTATGGGAATTCTCCATAGTAAATACAAAATGGCAATATAGTATTCAAAAACATTACGGTACCAAAGTTGATTTATGTTGTATAGAATGCAGTTTCTAAAAATGGATCTGAGAACAAGGGATAGTACATTTCCACCACTTCTGTATCAGTTTGCACTTCAAATAAAATAAATAATATGCTAAATAAAATCATCCTCTGAAATTCAAATGATCCTGTGAAATTCAGATCTCCTCTGAAGATCACGTTTTGTGCTGTATTTGTAAATCGTCTAACAACGGCTTCCCTGGTTTGAGCTGCTGATCTTCATCAACATGACACCTCATCATTGCCTATGACAAATTAATTCAAATTCAAATAAAGTTTGTGAACTGACGTGTTACACCTTGGCAGGACCTGGGCCAGGTGTGGCAGGAATTAGAAACTGAGAGTGGACTCCTTGAGATGGATGTGTATATTTTCTGTTTATAGTGTATATTTGTGATGTTATTCCAGGTGTGTTCTTTGGCTGATTACTTACAGCCAGGGTATGCACTCTCTATATAAGATCAGGTGAACAGAAGGAAGGCGCATTTCATTAATTCCTGTTATATGTTGTGTAGAACCTGCATTTGTTTTTCCCGTGCTTTCTCTCTATGGACATTCTACGTCGTGCCCTCGCCACGTATTGCCAGTGTAGTAGATATAATATATGTTTGAGCTATGCGTATTTCCAGTCGTGTTCTGTGCCACGAGAAAGGGTACAGTTTACTCTTTGACTGAAATTTGTGCCGTCTCCATGCATACGTCTCCATGCATACGTCTCCATATATACGTCTTCATATATACGTCTCCATATATACGTCTTTATATTTACGTCTCCATATATATGTCTCCATGTATTCTCTGTTTATGCGAGTTGGGAAGGACACCTGCCTTCGGTCTCCCTCTCTCTGCACACACACCCCACAACAGATACGTGACAGTAATCCCCCTGTACGTCATCAACATTAAACTTTTCATTCTTGTTGCTAAATTAATTCAAATTTAAACAAAGCTTGAGAGCTGTGAACTTTTAATCACCCTGTTCTTCATCAACATTACACCTCTAATCATTGTTGTTGACAGGTCTATGTAACCTACAGACGTAGCACTCCCGCTAGCTCTTCCCTGATCTCCCTGAGTGATAGAGCTGCCTGATGAAAGAGTCAAATAAATATTTAAAGCCATTTAGGAACATAGACAAATTATTATTATAGATTTTTGTCATTTTTCCCCTTTTAAGACACTCAGTATAATGATTTAAAATGTCAAATGCTGAGGTGAAATTGAAAAATCCACTGAAATGTAGCAACTGTTATAGACGAACTCCCTCCATGTTACTAAACCGAGGGCCCCTGCGCCTTGTTTAGCCGGCTTAAACGTCCTGTTGATGTTTGCTTTAAAAGTATACTGCAATTCATTGCTGTGTGAAATATCAGTAGTCATGAGTTTTTCCAGCTCTTTGGGCTAGATCAGCACCACCTTCTCAGAAAATCACAGGGAGAACCCAAATTGTAAACATTTTTCAAGTTATTGAAGGGCAGCCAATTACCAAGTACTCATAAAAGTCCATAGCCTACAATTCCCACTGTGGCAGCCATCTGTCAACATCCATATTATGTCTGAGAAGGCTATGATTTTGTGTAGGGGGGTTCAGGGGGTTCAAGGTCTGAGGTGCCACAACGGCGCTGAAGTGCTACTCATACAAATTATTCTAGATTGGCAGGTCTGCATCGGCAACAACACAGCGGAGGCTGGTGACCAACATGAGCAGCCTCTACAGGTCCGTGCAGTTTTCCACTCAGCAGGGGTTGGGTTGTTGTTTTTCTCCTCGCGCTCCAAATTAAAACAGAACCTTGCAAAGAACTGGAAATACCAGAGGTGCTTAAACAGAGGGAAAAGACAGACACCCAGCGCTGCTGAGTTTGTTTACACCAAACCAATGCTCAGGGTGTATAAATAGATGCACCCACAGGTACGTCCAAATAATTGGCCTTTCACAACCCACCCTGCCTATCCGTGGCACACGTGTCTGTCACATTCCTAAACACAATTCATCCTCCCTTTGCTACATGTAGACTTTGAGAAGCGTCTCATTGAAAAACATCACAAGCTGTTAAAGAAACTGTCCCTCGCTTCTCTGCTCTTCTGACCCCTCTCTCTCAAGGTGAGATCTGTGCATTTAAGATCCATGACCCGGAGGCACCTTTCGAGGCAGTGGTCCTGAACGGGACGTCCGGCGAGGGCCAGCTGAGGGCACGAGGCCTGGTGAACTGTGAGCTGCAGAAGGAGTACACCTTTATCATACAGGCCCACGACTGTGGCGCAGGGCCCGGCGGCACCGGAGGAAAGAAGTCACACAAGTGAGTATGGGAGGCAGGGTTAACCTTTGGGAATCTGCTTGGCATTATGAAACCTACAGATGAAACACTTCATTCTTGTGTAAGGGATTAATGTAGCGTCTAATCTCTAACAATATCAATGTGGATAAGTGACAGGGCGTAGGCATATGTCTTTTTAGGGGGCCAAGGATTCCTGGAGATTCCTGGTGATAGTCCGTTTCTCCCCTCTGTCTTACTGTGCAGCATTGTGGAATAGAATACGGACTCAACATTCAGTTGTACGGCAACTATTTACATGTTGAACCAACTTGCAGTCTTGTCGCAGCTGGCTGCCTTACAATTCTAAGTTGTATCAAGTGGGAGAGTGTTAGCGAGGTGTTTGTATGTGTCTATTTGCTGTGCATGTTTGTTATGTAATGTTCTTTTTGTCTGTATGTATTTTTATTTGTATCTGTGTCTACACGACCCCCTCAAAAGTTTGATGATACATCTCAAGGGGCTATCCTAGCAATACAGTTAAAAATAAATTAAAATAAGTGAAATTCCAGGCTTGCATGAAATTCTAGGGCATTCCTATTGGAATCTAGCCAAAAGCAAGAATATTCAACATTTCGAAACTCTTAATCATCTACCATGTGCGTTGATAATGACTGCTGGGGAAGATTTATTATTGAGACTTTATATCTAATAAATCATAAACCAAATTATGTAAAGCAGTTTATGGGAGAAAAACTCAACTTACTAGAATTAACCAGACATTTTTGTTTGTTTGTTTGGAATTACTGTAACTCAAGTGTGTAGGAACAATATATGGGGGGGACACATCATATTTTTTTGGCAAATTGTTCTTATTAATGGGGGGTACCACATTGCCTGTCTTTAAAATGGGGGGGTCATGTCCCCCCATCCTCCCCTGTCCCTACGCCCTTGCTGTAACTAATCAATGTCCTTAAAGAATTGCAGGATCTGAAACCGTTTAACAAAATGCTGGAAAATATTAATTTATTTAATGGTTTTAAGCCAGTATATTTGTAATTTTGTTCAGCTAACTTGTCTGTGAGTGAACAACATACATCACATCAGCTCAGGTTTGTATCTGATATCCATCAACTCAGAATAATACTGATTAAGCATTTTTATGTTTTTTCTACAGTGAAGGCAAAAATGAATTTGTATTTTGACTTGACATGCTTTTATACATTCAGCTCACTGTGAGCCAACAAACACACATACAGACATTAGCTGAATTCTTTGTTCTTTTGTAGTCCATCCGCTCACAAAAAATGCTTTGTAAGCAATTCTTTATGTTGGCTTTTTTACAATAAGCAGGAGATTGCACTGAAAACAATCATCTCTTACAAACACACAAACCAGGCTTGGAATTATAGCAGCATATATGTGGGTAAAATCAAAATAGTACTCTATTATAGCTATGTCAACAAATCCATTGATGTCACTCTATCAAAGGCATATGCAGTGTCCTCCATAAGGATTTGGTAAGTAAAGTTTTAGTTAAGTAAATGTTTTATGGTATTGTACACTCAAGGCATATGAAAATAAGATTGAAAGATGAATATGAGGCAGGAGTACGGATTGTCAACCATTGTTTTAGGCTGATTCAACATGCTTTATCAACTAAGAATAACATAACTTACGGGGTTCCATTCTCCATTTTATGTGAGCATAAGTATTGGGACACTTAAACTTAAAGCAAATATATGAAGAATAAAAGCTCCTATTTAGTCACAAATCACTGCTGTCCCCAGAGTAACAGCAGTGAGTCTGTGACCCATTGACATTACCAAACTCATGCTAACTTCTTTTGAGATGCTTTGACAAGCCTTTCCTGCAGCCATTTGAGCTGTTGCTTGTTTTGGGGAGTTTCTGAATTCAGTCCCCTCTTTAGTAAGTGAATTACATGTTCATTTGTATATAGATTGTGCGATTGACAGGGCCAGCAGAGGTCACGTTAGCTTTCAAAAGTCTGCGTTTTAAAGGTTTTACCTGATTATGATTTTGTAAATGAACATGTTTGTAGTCTGTGCTCTAGAATGCAGGAAATATGCCTATCAAATGCTAAGTGATTAGTTGCATAATAAGTAAACATTTACAGTAGTAAAAATTGAAGGATATTGTAGTGATTGTTCTTGATTGACAGTGTAGATTAAAAATAAGTGTTAGGAAAAAGGCAAGTGTCATTATTCATTGAGTAATTATGATTTATTTTGTTCTATTTTTGTCATACTTGTATGCATAATATGTTGGTTTATCTGAGTTAATATTCAGAATTGAACTGGAGATTGGAAACTGAGTTTTTGAATACTGGTAAAGCATCTACTGTATAATAATTCTGTTTCTTATTGAACCATTTGAGCACATCAGTGGATTTATTATGTTTCATCACTCACTTGCATTTGATTCATAGTTTATAACGATCCTGACTGCTTAAAAGACAGATTCACATCTGATATATATAACTCATATTAATCGAAAATGTTGCATTATACATTAGTTCTCTCATCCAACCCACTGTTTCACTTTGAAGCGGGAATTTTGTATTTGTTTTTAACATTTAGGTCACATCATCCAGGTAAATTGCATTTACTCCTACATTTTACATGTGATAATCTAATAATCTGCCAAGAGGAAAATGTGGTCTTAGTAATAATGAGCATTTAGCCCATAACTACATAGACAGACTCAAAAGTGTATGGTCAATTTAAAAGCATAGCGAACTTAACAACCCGCCTTTGTCTTTACTTACAGCTGAATCAGCCAATTGATCATTCTGTATTCCCCACTGAGAGACATGAGAATGACAGATTTCAGTAACTTTCTCTGCCACACACAACATACTGCACAGAAATTAAGAGGGGAAAGCATGTTTGATTTGCAGGATCAGACTCCTGCGTTAAAGGAGAACTCCGGGCAATTTCAAGGAATCACTGCACATGGATATGGACTAGTAATGACATTTCGAACATGTTTAGAGGCTCAAAGCACATTTTTTAACTTGCCCCATAAATGTGTAATGGTTGTATACTGGAGGAAAAAGTAAACACGATTTTGGCAATACAGATTGTTTGAGTTATTAACGCTACTAACAGTATGGGTGGGTATTGGCAAGTACCTCGCGATTCAATATATATCACGATACACATGTTACGATTCAATACATCATGATTTATTGCAATATCACAACTGAATCCCGATACTTACTGAAGTGCTAAAGAAACGCAAATAATCAATTTATATACTTCAAAAGGGCAATCTTTTGTTAATGGGGGTTACTTTGAATTTTACAGTCTAATAATATTACCCCTAATAAGAAATTTAACTTAAATTTGAAAAAAACATATACATTTAAGGATTCACCTTCAGAATAGTTTAACCAGTGTGATCGACTTAGCGGCAGGATATCAACAGCAGTGTCAGGTAAGGTATATTGAGAGCATATTTTTAACACCTAAAGGGCTTAACATGATTTAATGTAGGCCTACCAAAACAACGATGAATAATAACCACATTTCTCTTTCATATTCCTCCCCATAACCACTGAACACTGAAAAAACAAGTTATGGGGAGAAATATGAGAGAGAAATGCGGTTATTATTGATTGTTGTTTAGGTACATTAAATAACGTTAAGCCTTTTCCGTACAATAGGCTCTAATGGAGCAGAAAGACTTAACGAATTTGGGTTAGTTGTTTTTATAGTTTTCAGTGGTTATGATGAGAAATATGAGAGAGAAATGTGCTTAATATTGATTGGTGTTTAGGTACATTAAATCCCGTTAAGCCTTTTCCTCGCCATTGGAGCAAATGAAGAAGAAAACTTTAACGTAAGATTACTTCTATAATCATTGGATTTCGGTTTAGTTATTTTTACAGGCTAAATTGTTCATGACAAGATATGGCCATGAAAAATTTGGTGACGATTGATACTTGTTTAGGTACATTAAACCACGTTAAGCTTTTTCACGTTAAGCATTTTATTATGTCCCTACCAAAAGTAACCGTGCAACCGTTCGAGTCTAATGTAATCAAGCGGAATTGCCGAGACCACGCCCCAGGCTGATGAACGAGACCGAAAGTAACCGTGCAACCACTCGAGTCTAATGTAATCAAGCGGAATTGCCATGAACACTATCATCTATGCACTAGAATCAAAGCTTGGCTAATAACCCAAACTTGCAGAGAACCAAGACACTCACATTATCGATGGGGAAGTACATCACATACAAATAGCTACACGTCATGGTAGTTATATTAAGTTAATATTGCAGGCTGCATGGTAGAGGCTGTCACAAAGAGAGGCTACTCAGAACCATAGAGAGAGAGAGTTGCGTCAATGGAGGGTAAAAAATTATAA